>JAMKCH010001952.1:0-37220 GCA_023653785.1 Ophioderma brevispina
CAGGGCTGATCCTGAATTGACTTGACCGCCGAGGGGAAGAGAGATTCGGTCTGAGGGTGAGCAAGCTGGAATTGAGCTGGGGAAAAAACAAGCCTTGGAGGACATTCGCTCGAAGGTAGGTAGTGACACCCCTCAAAAAAAATTAGAGTTCAAATTACAATCTACAAATGAAAGAACAGCATAAAAAATCCCTGCTGGATATCCAACAGGGGATTTTTTTTTTTTTTATTTTTTTTTTTGCTTCAAGGCAATAAGAAAAAGAATCGGAATAGGGGCACCAACCCCTCTGGGGTGGGCCAAAAAAAATCCCTGGTCAATCCAGGGATTTACTCGCTCTCGGAGCCAGACTCATCAGACTCGGACTCTGGCTCGGACTCAGTTGCAAAACCAAATCAAATCGTAGAAAAATTTAGTTTTTGAGCCCTTGCATTTTTTCGTGCCATTTGATCTGATGAACACGGGCAGATCTGATTTCTTCACGGTGTGAAGACGGTCGACGAGGACGCTCGGGGCGAAAACCTTGAACTTATTGTGGGGGTCTTCGCTCACCAAATTACGATGCAGCCCTCACCGAATTTTTGGTTTCGGTGAACTTGAATTTAGTGAGGGCGTAAAATTTTCCTTCTTCGAGAACATCGAAATTTGAACCTGCTTTTGCTTTTGCAAGCGCGATTCGAATTTCTCATCTGACCGAATATTTGATGCCATTTGATTTTCTGTTATTGCAACGTTATAAATTCAAAACCAACCCCAATGGGGTTGGGGAGAATTGAGGGGGTGTACAGCAACTTCTGTGTGTTGTATATGGGGAGTGGGAGGTACAGGGGTTGCTGTGTAAGTGTGAGGAAGTGGGGGACTTTTGCACAGGAGTTTCTGTAAAATCGATTTTGGCTATCAACTCTCTTTTTTAACCCCCACTTCATCTGAAAAGGTTCCAGGCTTGTAAAATAAAGATCGCGTTTTGTGTTCGCATGCGGTAGTGGACCAGAGTTCGCCATAACTTTTGATCACTCTTCATCGGTTTGCCTGTTAAGGAATGTATCAGATACAAAATCCTTTTTTATGTGTATAAGTCTCTTCACGGACATGCTCCATCATACCATACTGATGGTCTAAATTTGTATATGTGTTGGATCGTCCGTTTTTTGATGGTACAAGACGAAGGCTAGGGTCTTCTTCTAATGTTACACGACTTGTTATTCCTCGGACCAAGCATAGATTTAGCGACAGATCATTCAACGTAATTTGGTCCTAGGCTCTGGAACAAGCTTCCCGTTAACATTAGAGAGGCACTTCCACCAGTGTCTTTAAACGGCCCCTGAAAACTTACTTATTTCCTGATGTTTAAAATTTTGTTAACTTTGCATTTGTTCGTTTTTCTTATTATGCTGTAAGGGTGTCATGTCAATGTTGTATATATGTTAATTTCGTATTTTAAGTATTTGTTGTAAGGCGCTGTGTTCTCTGTAGAGTGCCATAAAAGTTTATTATTTTTATTATTATTATTCAGATTATATAAAAAAATCTCAACTGTTTTAGGTAACTCTGGGGGACGAGGCTGTGGATCACGATTTTTTTCTTTTTATATTTATTGTCATAATTGGTTTTAGTTGGTCTTGACAACAAAGGTAATAGCCCAATATCAATCCAGTCTGAGTATTTTTAACAAGATATTTGGGTGTAAATTGGCGGCCATATTGGAAAAAATGGCTGCAAAGATATTATTAAATTATATTTGGATTCTTTGACCATGAAAACATAAGATTATACACAATTATCAAATTGATATCATTATTTTATGCAAAGCTATGACAAACGTACCAGTTTTAGTGTACATTGCCGCCATGTTGGAAAACAAAATGATCTTTAAAAAGTAGCGTCATATTTAGATTCCTTACCACTGAAAACAAGCATAGACACAGAAATCAAGCTCGTATCAGTATTATTAACCGAGATATGAGGCATTGAAACTAAAAATGGCGGCCATTTTGAAAAATGGCCATAATGGCCGTCACAGGTCAAATCCAGCTGGGTCCCGTTTTGAAATAATTGGTTATAGTCCAATGCCAAGTGTCATATTTCTATCACAAAGTGCACGATTTTCTGCTTATCCTCTGGACTAAGACTGCATTGTTTGTTTCTTTTTATATTTTTGCATTTTTTCTGTGGGTATGCAGAATACTAGAGGTATCGCTGTTGTGCTTTGAGCAACATCTGAAGGAAACATATCTGTAAGTGATGTCTTCCCAGGAAGAGCGCTTTTGATTCTGCGTATCTATTGCACTAGAATTTTGAAAGTAACAACAAACAAAACAAAATTTGCGCCCATATTCTGTCTTGCAGCTGGCGTTTGTCCTTTCCTATGACTATACCATGGAAATATTAATTTGTGTTGGACAAATTTCTGGAAAGATGCTGGTATATAAGGCATACCAGAATCTTTCCAGAATATCTTTGAAAAGATATATGTATATATCACGCACAAATCAATCATATCTCGTTAGCCACTGGAAAAAAAGGCATAGCCAAACTACTTGAAAGGAATGGGTGCATTTTTTGTGTGCATTATTGTGAAGTAATGTAATCTTTCTGTGTTGTATTTTGATTTAATTTTTAGATTATATGCATAAAGATACGTGTAAGGAAAAAATATATTGGTATACCTTCAATTAATGTTACCAAAATCAAATATTGTTCCACGGGGTCCGTTTGACGGCCATCATAAATCTAAACAGATCAGTCAAATAAAGTAAATTCGATTTAGTTGAAAAGTATCTCAAATGATTCGTCTCATCATAAGGAATCAGAAAAAATATACTTTGGCATATTTCTGTTTGGTTATGGAGATATTTACTTTATATGACTGATCTGTTTAGATTCAAGATGGCCGCCAAACGGACCAGTGGGACAATATTTGATTTTAGTGATTTTAGTGATTCTAAAAATCATGTTAGAATTTAGTTTTAAGGGGGTGCATGGAAACCCATATAATCTGCTGGACTAATTCTAGCAGAACCTCAAAACGAGACGCAGAATGCCCGCTACACGCTTACACGGGGAACGTCAACATACAGGAACCACTTTCTCAACTGTGTCCTTGGCTGACCATAATTATTGTAGTTCACAGCGTGTGATAAAGAACTGATATACAATTGGTGTCAATTTTGGTTCTATTCAAAGTCATACGACCAGAATATACATTATGACTACAATAACACTATTACATAAGCAAGTCTGCCTATCCAAGTATATACTTCCGGTGTCATGAATATTAACGGTGTCTATTTCTCAACCATGTAGACCCAGGGGGGTAACTCTGTATTCTGCTTAGGTAACCACCCGCGTTCCACAAAACCTGAGACCTAACAGGCCATTTACTCCAACTTGAAGATGATAACTATTGATACACATGCGGATTATTGTAATCCATTGAAATACCCTGTACACTACTACACAAGGAGCTGGCATTCTACCCTGGTGAACAACATAATGAGCTGGTATGCCAGCTCATTATGTTGTGCACTGGGTATTTCAATGGTTACAACATTCATCGGCATCATAGCAGGGGGGCTGCTAACTCAAGTTGGAGTAAATGGCCTTTTTATCTCATGTTTTGTATAACGCGGGTGGTTACCCCTGAGGCAGAATCACAGTTACCGCCCCCTGTGCTATAGATAAGGCACGATTCATCTTGCTCTTCACAGTGGTGGCGAAAACTTTTGTTTGGTTCCTTTTTAATTTTTCAACTTTGGTTTTTATCGTTTTAATTTATAACCATATGCCACCCTGTTCGAAGCAAGATGTCCCTACCTATCTTATCTGAGGTGTGAAATGAGCCTAGGGGGGGGGGCTACTCATTTTTGTTCTTCTCCCATTCGCTGTAAATACTCACATACACTACTAGAGCATCAGCCCAGAAGGTTTTTGGTAGACGAACGAATACCAATATCGAACACGGAAAATTCAGAGAAAAAATATAACTTTTGCAATATGAAAGTCCCTGTCCTGGGGACCGTTGTTGCGTGTAGCCCCAGGAGAGGGGGGTAAAATTACGATGGGGTCAAATGTTTGACCTGCTCTAAATGCACTATAATAATACTAAATTATTCCTTAGGTTTACAGAAGTAAAAAAGTCAATTGGGTCACATGCGTGTGGTGCTTCCCTTTGTCCAAGATATTGGGAAAATAGGCTAAAGGTCAGTTGTTTATCAAGAAAGGTCATCACCCCCCCGTTGCAATACCCAGATTTGTTTTGGCAAAAATATTTTTTTTTAAATATTTAAATGATACTGAATCCAAAATATGAATGCTTTTTGGCCACTTTCGGCATCTCCTGTTGTTATAATGGAAGGGTACAAAATTCCCCGTAGGACTTCTATGGGGACTAGGACATTATACCCCTCCCTATGACAGGGAAAACAACCCTATGCAAAATAAAAAGCAATTTTGAATCAGTAATCATTAAATATTGTTTTAATATTTTTACAAAGAAATCTTGTATTACAATTGTTGACCTTTCTTGAATAAACAAATGACCTTTAGCATATTTTCCCAAATATCTTGGAAGAAGCACCCCACACATGTGACCCAATTGACTTTTTCCTCGCTGGTAACCTAGGAATAATTTGAGCTATATTTCATTAGATTTAGAGCAGTTTCAAATATTTGACGCCCCATATCTACCAAACCTTCTGGCTGACGGTCCTATAAATGTTTATTCCTATATTTAGTTTGGGAGAAGCATACTTTGCCAATATATATTAGACTATTGGTTCTCTCTCGGTTATTTCCCAGGTTCTCGAACAAATTGTCTGTGCTCGTTGTTATAAAAAACAAAATACTAGATTCAAAACTGCTTTCGGGACTAGCTCTCTTTTTTTGTGAAGTATACAAGAGCACCCAGATGGCTGTATACAAAGAGGTTCTATATAGAATAGAGAGGCAAAACGTTACGTAATCTTTTAAAATTCACCGTCTCGCATGTTTTTGCCGACCACAAGAAAAACCCTAGAGTACCAACATAGAAAGCCAATGGCTGCCTCCGCTTCTTCCACATGACTGTGGGTGCCTGCTTATGCATATACACCTAATCGGTAGTGATACCAATTAATGTATGTGTTAGAGGTGCCAGGTGTAAAAATAGTGTACCTGGATCATTGTGCTCAGATACTCTTTTTTCTCATAATTCAATGCGCGCTAGGTGAAAATGTATTCATGAGGCGGTTTATTTTAATCAAGACGACTGATGTGTCATTTCAGTCGTTGTGTGGCCATGGGTAGACCATTTAACCACCCAATAGCACCCAACATCCCACCACTTATAGTTTTGGTGGGCGATTGTTTGTATCGAAGTGACATTATGTGTGTATCAAGCACCCAAAACTGATAATTATTCCGTTGCAATATTCAAAAGGTCACGCCCCAAGCACGGACGACTGGTTTTGAATGCGTTTCATCACCCCTTGGCTGTACACCCCCTGTACACAAACATACCAGCTGAAGAAAAAACAGCCACAGAGCAATGGAATCTCAGGGGCGGGGGATGCCTCACGGGGGCGGGGACGCCCCCCCCCCAAAAACTTAAAAATGTTCAAAATTTAGGAAAATCAGGGCTTTTAAGCAAAAGCAATAATGGCGTAAAATTAGGTTTTTTTTTAATCTAAATGAGTTAATTTTTGGGGGTATCTGTTTTTCGCCCCTCCTAATTATTTTACCCTGGCGCCGCCCCTGCACTGGATTAATACTTATCAGCAGACATAGATGCTGATAAGAAGTGGCATCTTTTTTGGAAAGGTGTTATTTGCTGTGTGCAAGCACAGATGCATGCAATGAAGCAACATATTGACAAACGCTTGTTATATTTCTTTAAGGTACAAGTTTAAATATTTTTGCGCAATTGACAATGTAACATTAGCAATATTGTTTGAATGTCTTCTATCTGTTGTTCGTGTCCCCATATCACTATGAGCTAGTAAAAAAAATCTCAAGTCCCCTTTGCACATTTTCGTAGCTTTCATTCAACCAAGGTATTTAGAAATGCCACCCCTGTTTTTTTTTTGGTATGAATATCATGATACCCTATCACACAAGGTCCAGTTTCATGTCAATGTAGTACAGTACAACCCACTGAACTGTGTCCTTGGTAGATGAGCTTATTGTAACTATAGTGATTAGGGGAGGAGGACAAAACCAAGTGTAAATCATATTAAAATAACAATAACCGTCTGTTCCCGGACAACACGAGTAGTGAACAACCCAATAAAACTTGCACATTTCTTGCAAATGCATAAAAATTTCTTTTCCCCAATAGCAGGACCAATGGACACACATAGACCTTCAGCAAACCATGAGCTAAAGCTAAAAAGATATTCATAACAATCGGCCCTGTGTGCAGAACCAGCAAAACCGTACTTATATTGCTTAAAACCTCCATTTCTGTTCACATTTGGAATCACAACCACTAAATAACCCCCATAGAACTGTGTACAAAATGACCTCTCACAACGTCAATTTTCTCGGCTATAAGCGACTGTTATTCAAAAACTGGATTTTTGGGGAAGATTGGGACCATACCTCTTCAACAAAAATGAAAAGGTCCTATGATGAAGGCTGATTTTTTGAGCTAACAGATCATCTAAAGATTTGCATGTTTTCAAAACTCCACGCCTAGTTGAATGTTACTCGAAATTAAAATTGCACACTTTCCCCCAAACCCTCAGAAATTATAAGCAAAAAAGGCACAGAACAAAATCTTTACCACCCAAGTGGTTTGTTACTAGTCCACACATTATGATTAATTTCAAATTTCATATTAAAGACCAACTTATCAACAATTTGTGTTACTAAACTTCGTCTACTACAACCTAGTTTAATATTTTTAGTGGTGTGATTCCATTTACCGCGTTTTCAGAAGAAGCTACTGATATCTTCTCTTGGACGCAGGATCTTTGTGGGTTTACGGTTGAGGAGGTCGGGGTCATTCGGGGATCACTTGATCTTAGAACCATATCGGACGAGCTATTGGGACTGTTGTCCCTATTTATTTTTTCATTTATGATTTACGAATTTCCGTAAGTTCGTTAACAATGTAATAAGATTTATTACTTTTTAGTACAACAATCTATATTTTTATTTTATATATTTTCTATTTCTTAATGAATGATCAAAAATTATTTTAATATATGTCTTTTATCCATCTTAGACTTTAAAATCATTGTTGTCTTTCTCTAATTGACTGGTTTCTATGTATTGTATATTAAATATTATGTTAACTGTATCTTATTATACATTTTATGTATTATCAGGGCCCTGCTGAAATCAAATCTTTGTTGAGCAGGTTACCCTGTTGAAATATTGTGCAATAAATAAATAAATAAATAAACTAAAGTCAATGGTATTCAACGGCCTACAGCGGTAAATCAATAAAAACGTAGGACTTTAAAACGATTTTTTTTCCAGACAATAATGCAATTATGGTGTCTATTTTGATATGATTTTGATTTCCATAATCTAATCTTTGACAAGATTTTTGTTTGATGTATCTTGGATTTTTGGTTCAAAAATTATGCATTTTTGTTAAGCCCTTCTGAATAGAATTGGTCCGATTAAATGACCTTAACACATGACCAGTATGAACACGTAGGTATGCAATTGAAGAAATTCAGAAAAACAAAACTTTGTTTAAACACTGATAGTAAGTGTCACTTAATTTTAATAACTATACTAATCGGGTGTTTCAAAAGACCTGGAGGTCTTTCTGAATATCAAATCAAAATAAGCACGGACTTGCACTGGAATTGAAATCAACTTTTGGACACGATATTGCCCCTTGATTTAAAATGCATTCAGTGGAATCATAAGTCTGGTTTCATTCCAAACCCTACAGAAGTCCAGTCAAACCCTTCCAAGGAATCTTGTTCACACAATTTCCGTGTTAAAAGTTCTCTTCCACTTTAGATATATTACGAAAATTTACAGTTTACACTGCTTTCTCTTTGTATTATTAAATAATACTTATTGCAAGCCCAATCCTGCCACATCTGTTCTCCTTTGTAGCTATACTCACCTCTAACTAATTTAAACCTTTCACAGTAGATATCTGTGTTTTCACAAATCGAACCACTTGTAATTTATACCCTTCTTCCATGCACTGTATCGCTGGACAGGAGTGTCGAAAGGTGGGGACAATGAGACACAATGCGAACTCGTTATGTCCATTGATATAAAGAGGCATTATTGTGGATATACTCATTCCATAATTTGTTTAAAATCCTGACTGCCATTTATATTCGAGAACAAATGTTTCTATACCTACCTAAAAGGAAATCTCGTAATATATTGTTTCATAGCTTGAAGGTTTATCACATTGGACACACAATAATCCCGAGTAGTTTGTCACTAACCTTCCAATGGTAAACCTCTGAACCTGGCATACATCATGGGTAATTCAGTCGCGCTAATGAAAGTGCCTGAAAATGACCAGATCTAACGCTGATCCCTATTGCAGCTTGAACGATGTTTCCAAACGTACATCAAATCCTCGTACTCCATCAGGTTAACCTCGTCTATCGACATCATGCTAGAGGATCCTTGGGTATAGGGATTGCATAGTTATTTCATTCATTATTGCCCTATGGAAGTTTTCCCCTCGTAACTGTAAAAGATAGATCTTAAAATTTGATTTAGCAGTAGCTCTAATGTTCATTAAGGAAAAAAACGGTGCTGTAGGTTGTATTTTAAAAAAAAGTCACTAGTGTCCCGCATTTATGGTTGCTTATATCTATTTTCACCTAATTTGCATACGGACAGGACTCCGGAACAGGCTGGGAACGACAGCTAAAGCTATCGAGGGCAAACGCACATTTCCGCAAGGACAAGAATACCGCATGCTCATCACAGCTACGCAAATGTTCTTTTTTTCCGCTTAAAATACCAGCTGGTTCTAGTACAAAGACATACCATGACTAATCCAGCATCAGCATGCTCAAACGATGCACTTACCGCTTGTAAATCTCACAGGTATGCGGTGAACAGAATTCCTGGACAGAATTCCAAGTTTCGAGGACGGTTTCTATCGACCATCCCACGCTTGGTAAACCAAAGGACCTTTAAAGAAATCGGACATTTCCAGAAAGAAGCGCCTCCGTTGTATGTTTTTTTTTTCAAAATTTTTTTTTGTTTGTTTGTTTGGTTTTTTGGTTTGTTGGTATTTTGAATGCGCCTTCAGACAGCTGCCCGTATTAGTTTTCAAGTTCCACGTAAACCCCTGCCTCCAACATTTATTGGACTCTATCACTGGCCTACCACTTGACAAACCCTCCAATTCAAGGTTATATATTTAACAAAACACTGAACGGGGTCTCCGTCGCACACTGTTTAGATCTTGAGAATGTGTAAGCATCCATAAACCATCTCGGGAAGGATTGTTCGCTCAAAGTCCAAATTGGAACAGACTCACTATTCTCAAGCTCTTATAAAACACCTGGTGAGGGATCCTTCATTGCTTCGATCAAGATCTGGAACAACTTACCACACCCATCTCCACCGTTTGAAACCCCTAAAGGGGCCAATTTTCAGTTAAAAGTATACCTGCCCTAATGGACCAGTTTTGGGAAAATTATACCAGTTTTTCAGTGAAAATATACACACCCAAAGGGACAAGCAGTAAAGATGACATCCTTTACTGTGCTATTTTAAATTATATTTTTCCACTATATTATCCCAGTTATATACTCCTCTTTTGAAATCCCAGGGGGGGGGGGGGGTCCCACTATAATGTATTATAACATCTTCCTTATCTCTTTTTTAACGTGGCACTTATTGACATAATTATTTTATCATATGGTTTTTTGGGGGCTGTATTCTATGATGAACAATTAAAGATTGATTGAAGATAATTTGCAGGGAGATTATACCCCTTGCGGACCTGTTCTCAATACATTGAAAAAGATACACATTTAAAATAGCCAATATACAAAAAATGACACTTGTACTACTGGCAAGAAAAATACAACACTAAGTTTTTATTTTGCTGATATGTTTAGGTTTAATTTTCCTATTTGTATCCTTGAACCGTCACATTCACAACTTAATTTGTCAACCCCTAGCGGGACTAGAACTTGATTATTGTGAAGTTTTACACCCCTAGCGGTCAGTGACGGTCCCCAGACCACTTTTAATGGGGGGTGTTAGTCCTCTGTTGCCGACAAAACCAGGGGTCGGATTCAGGAATTCAGGAATTATCAATACATACACCCCAATATTTTCCACCTCGGTTCGAACTTCTGAATAGGGGGGGGGTTGTTGGACTGATCGACCTACCGCGGCGCCAGATGCCCTATTCATCATTTCTGCTCTGCACAACACAAACTAAACAACAAATAGGGAAAACGAAAAATAATCCCTCAAAAATTACAAGTGAGGAGCTGTTGCCTACAGACTTTTGTAAATGCCCCCCCCCCCCCCGGGGGAACTGCCGTGCTAGCGGTAGTCCCCATTTGCGCTAGTCCCTCTTTTTTTGAACTAGAATGGCTTCCCGACCAAAATCCAAGAACCCCCCAGGCGGGGGTTGAAACCGTTTACATTTGTAGCCTCCACATGTTTTGAGTATTTTTCTTCTTTTGCAGCGCATTCAGCCGCTGTGCTGATTCGCTAATTCCCGATGACCCGGAATCTTTACGCATGAAGAACAACTACGAACTGCAAGAAATCGGATTAGGATTATCCTCTGAAGGGCCACTTGTTAGGGCATGAATTACAATTGCAATTATGGGGCGGCAGATAGATCGTTCAAAAGCCAAGTGGGTCGATGTGCTTCCTTCTTATCTCTTTCTTCCATGGTCAAAGAAAAGTGGGTCGTTGTGCTTCCTTTTTATCTCTTTCTTCCATGGTGCTTCTAATTCGGATGTTTTGTATTATTTCTGACATCAACGCTACGGGATGGGAAGATCGTTGACCATATCAAAAGACTTGGCTAAATTTCAACGGTCTAAATTAGATATGATGATAAAATATTAGAAGGTAGAGAGACCTAAAATATAAAAAGTTACCGAAGGGTAGCTTCACTGTAAAAAAAGAACCCTGATTTTACAGACCTCGTAATGGGTAAATATCCGTAATTGCGAAAAGAAAACTAAGGACAATTGTGATTTTATTGAGAAATCCCCGTGAATTAAAAATAAGAGTTTTTTTTTTCAATGAAAAAACTCAGTTTTCTCTCCAGAGTTTACAAATTGCAATTCGAAAACCATTTTATTTTCGATCTAAAAGCTTGTTTGAAATTTTTTTCAATTGAAAACAAGTTCTTTGCGAACTTGAACAACTTGGTTTTTGATTGTAAAAAAAAAAATTTTTTTTTTTTTTTTTTTTTTCAAATTGGAATTAAAACTTGTCGTAAGAATCCTTGTATAGGCCCTATCGAAGCAATATTTTTGGCTCTTTCAGGGTCAATGTTTCGGCTCCTTACAACAGAATGCTTTCCACACGCAGGCTCTGAAGAATACAAGCTCTGTAGAAGCTTACAGACTTGGAGATTCAAGATTACCGCAGCGAGATGAATCTTGAAAAGAAAAGCTATTAATCTTCGCCGGTTGAAATATTACGCAATATCACCTAAACGGGAGTGTAAATGCATAATCTAGGCCTATATCGTCATTTTTTAAATAAAACTGAATAAATCCCAACTCTAAACTTTGAGGTCCTTTTCTAAATTAATTAAAAAATAACCTTTGTCATGTTAAAAATAAAACTTTTAGCTTTTCTTTTTAACATTAATGTTATTGCCAGATTGCCAGACGTGGTGACCTTGTTGCGGGCATTCTATTCGAATCCAATTTAGCTGTGTCATTTCCACAAGCAAAGGGATCAGTAAACAATATTTATGGAATATGTACATAGTGATACCCTCTTTATAGCTACCACGGCTAATCATGCTGCATTTTCAGTTTTTTTGAGGTACAACAAAAAAGCTTATTCGTGGGTCTGTTCGGTACTTGAATGATACCTTCAAATACTATTTTGTGTCGCTAATAGTTTACAAACAACAGTATTCGAGGCTATTTATATTATGATATGTAAAGTATTTCCTTGATAAGTCGCTCCAAATCAAATGAAAAGCAAAGTTTTTGACATCCTTCATACGCGATACGTTTGTAAAAATGCGTATAAAAACAGACAAATTTTCTGTTATTTGAATACAAAAACCGATTCTCAGAGATAAGGAGGGTATAGTACTTATATTTGTAAAATATTACGTGTGTGTATTTAACGACTTTGGAAGTTTGATAATTTCAGTGTTGTGTCAAAGAGGGGTATATTTGTAGCCTTATATTTCCTGATGTGTTGCATACGAATGAGGTGCAATATTAAGAGTAATAATGCTTCCTGGTCTGTACAATGCTGTATGGTGCTTTAGAAAAGCTCAGTGGGTATTTTCAAATAATATGAGGCCTAGGCCACAACATTTTACTCTCAAAAGATTACAGAAACCTGTATACGGGGTTTTAGCAATGTGTGCCAAATGAAGTCACCTTAATGTCTATGTATTTTATCTTAATCCTCATTCAAACGTTGTGAATCAATGCTGGTAGAGAAATAAATGGTTCTATCCTATCAACCAATGTTGCCATAATAAAGAATGCATTTGGTTGTAGCATCCCCCAATGGTCTAACGTTACCTTCGAATACTGTCATGTTACCTACAAATCTATCATAATACATGGGCGGTCATAAAAGGACCATAGTTGTGTGCCCGCCATTTTGCGCTTTAAGAAACACATGCCAACATATGTGGTATAAACGGAAAGCTTATTTAATTAAGTTTAATTTGCCAAAGCTCATTCATATCGGTTAGGTATTGGCCGAGCTACAGTCTTTAGAATAATGTAGTCGGTTTTGTTTCCTGTCCACCGGATTTCCATTTAAATGCATGGCAGTCCAACGAAGCAAATCACTGTCCGAAATGATGATAGGCATATGTACCCCTGTTTATGTTAATTTACTGTTATCTTAATTGTGTAAAATCCATGAGAATGTAAGATTTATTTGAAACACAAACACCTTTTTAAAATATGCAATATGTGATCTACAAATTCAACATACAGTAGCACTTTTCTACTTCAGAAGGTTGTCACCGATGTTTGTTTTTTCTTCGTATGGTATGTTTTCATTCAACTCCTCAGAACTTGATAATACAAAATCATGTATCAATTAACTTACTTTATTTTTAAAATGATTTTTACTAGTGATGAAGGTGTGAAAAAAGGTATCGAGGGGAGGGTATCAATTGTAAATGATACTGCATTTTGTTAATAATCGTCACTTACTTTCTGTACTCAATAAATAGCCCGACTTCCTTTTGGGCATTGATTTGTTTTCCCATGAACACCGTTCATTTTGAATCCGTGGATAGAACGCAAAAGTGACTATTAAATTTAGAAGACGTAGCTCGGTTATACCTAACTGATGCATGATTTGAATGATCTTGCAGCATTTTATTTTATTTTTATTGTATGGCATTCGAGTACCTTTAAAAACTCGTTTTATTAAAGCAGATCGTGACATTTTTTGAAGATGCCCCCAATTTTTCAAAAAAATTGAGATTTTTACACGGTGGCAATTGGTACCTGGCTAGTAAACATATACCTGTGAATGGTTACGCTCGAAAATGGTCTATGTGTCGCAAACGAAGGAATTTTGTAAGTAATATCGGAGATATGTCCGATAATAATTCAATTGCTTGGATTAGAGATGGCACCCCGTCCCTTATGTAAAGCAATCCAACCCTCAGACAAAAATGGTATTTTTATGGAATTTTGGCAGCCATTTTGAAGCTCCCTCTCCATGGCTTATTATAAACATCGTAATAACTGGATATCATTACAAATACTTTCACATTAGTAATACTAAGAAAACCGAATTCATTTTTACTCTCAGATGACTAGTTTTCAGCTTGAAATTTTTCATTTTTCTTTCATTTGCGGTTATTTTGAACGCGTCTTTGTATCGAGAGTTCCCCACATTTCCCAGAGATTGGAATAGCATAATACAATGAAACACCCAAATTTGTTTCTTTTTGACGCTTGATAAGCTCGTTTTTCAAGGCTTTAGTGCATTTTCTAGAGTTTTGCCGCCATATTGAAAAAAGTGGCCACCTCGTGGGTACTGATCATACATCCGAATTAATTGAAGTAGCATCACACAACATTTAGCATTTTCAGTTGATTCTGAAGGTGAGTTTTGATGTTATGTGCAAATATTTGCATCACGCTACCACATGGGTTCACTGTCTTGTAATTTCGTGTGCATTTACCGACAGAAATACAAAATTTATACTTTCTTTTCTCAAGAGCAGACCAAATTTGCACGTAAGAATTAGCCGCCATATCCTTTAGACCACGGTTTCAGATGATATAAAAATCTCAAGTTTTTTTTAGGAAAGTCAGGGGAAATGAGGCTGTTGGATCATGAAATGCCCCTTTAAAGCTTCGCAAGCAATGCAAATTTCAAAAATATTTCTTACAAAAACCCAAAATGTCATTACTTGTAATTCGCAGCTCATCGCAAATATCCGGTCCTTCGGACCAGCATTTTTTCAAAATCCGTAAGAATGTGCTCATAATAAGAAAATGGTATCTCAATGAAAAATACAAGTTTATACTAAAATCCCTGAAGACTTTTAGGTACCACGCTCACTTAAATAAAAATGATTAGCAGCTATTTTCTAATCCGAAACAATCGAAAAAAATATCAAAATTCATATTTTTGTTTTTGTTACTGGCTTGGATAGGCCTATGCAAATATAACCTGCAAGTGGTTGGCTGGAAATCCTTGTATTTAAGACAAGACAGTACTTTTATCTGATTCGTTAATTTCAATACGTGCTATCAAAATTCCAAAGATATTCCAAAAGCGCTTTCTCAGTGAATATCACAGATTTAAGCGTGATATTATGCACCATGCTCAATACATTTTGACCTCACACACAAACATTATTGATCTTTGCTTATTTCTGTACTAGTGTAAACCCAATTATCTATTTATTGTAATATTTTGAGACGTCACGCTGTATGTCTAATTTGCGGGAAGACGGTATGACAAATTTCCTCCTCCTTTCCTCAAATACTTCATTTTTTTTCACTATTTTTGCGTTTCAGTATATGGAATTGTACCATTTACCCTGATTTATAGTTTAAAACAAATGCATTTCCACATTTTTTCGATTCTCCTCACAATATCGCTGCTAATTAATCCCTTTAAGAACAGGGCCGCTAGAGAGGGGGGAGTTTGGGGGTGTGGCACCCCACCGGCCCATTTACAGAATTCTGTTCCAAAATGGCGACTTGTCAGCAAATTTGGTATTAAGTAATTTGATGTAGGTTGAATATTTTTATGAATAAAATATTTTGTTGCTGCTTTTGTTTGTCTCAGGATATTACTTCCGATTGATAATAATTCAGTATAAATTAAAGGGGCATTTCGTGATCCACAGCCTCGTCCCCCCGACTTTTAATACCTAAACTGTTGTAATTTCTATATCTCTTAAAACCGTAGCCTTAGTAATCCACGTGTGCCCAATCTTACTGCAAATTCGGCTCCGTGTAAGACATTTGCCGGAAATTTGCAATTTGTCATTTTTTCCTTTCCGTAAACGGACGCAATTAACCGCACAGTTGCCTATGGAACCGTGGGAAACGAAACAATTGCCATAACACAAAACCGCAAGATCGGGATCAGCTCAAATTGTGAGAATGAGCTTTTCAAGGGATATTAATGGACCAATGAATAAAACAGAAGTGCCGGAAATCACGAAATTCAACATTAAATATGGGCCCAAAAATAGCCTATCTATAACTGAACAATTTTGAACTGATATCCCTCCCACCGGGCCCCGACGCTCCTCAGATTTTGATCCGACGGTAAAAAAAAGGCGGTGTTGCCGGCAAAACTGCCCATTTTGGCTGACACATTCAAAAGTTTTCTGGCTCGCTGCGCTTCGCCGGGTATCAGTGGCGTAACCAGCGTTTTTTTTTTTTTCAGGGGGGACAAAGGAAGGGGGGGGCACATATATTTTCAGGGGGCAAGCTATATTTAAAAATTTGTTAACCTGTGAGGGCAAAAAAGTCGTATCTGTCGTGTGAGTGCCAACAAAAGTCGTATCTACATTTTATGATTTTACAGGAGGAAGCGTTTTGTGTTTTATTCCTTTGTGATTTTCCAATTGAAAATAATTTTTACACACGATTTAAAAATGTATTTTTTTTCAATATCTTATACTATTTCATTTCCCACTTAAGTCGACTTATTAAAGAAGTACATTGGCCTAATATTAAAATGGTTCATAGTTCAGTTCAGTTCTCTTCAAACGAGAGATTTTATTTTCCTCGATTCATTCTGATATGTGACCCCATACCACTCTTGCAGAGGTGAAAAATTCAATTGAGGCGCAGGGACTTCTGGTAATCATGTTTATTGCGAGCAATGTTAAGACCTGAAAGACACGAGAGTGCGTTTCACTACTGAATTAAAATTGTAGTTAGTGGGGCAGGGAGTGAGTTAAATGACCAGAGTGTCCCTAGTAATCCGTGTGGCACGTGCAATTAGAATTCTTTCATTTCGCGGTGAGGCCCCTCTCCGATTATTTGGGACTAGGTCCAAAACTACAGGGGGGGGACGAAACGTTCAATGCCGAATCGAGTGTAACACAGTAATATTATTTTAGGCAAGGCCTTATAATAAAAATCAATACATTCTAATGACGAGGAGGCAATGTAGTTTGCCTTATTTGTACGCACAATAAATTGTGAGGTGAATCGATAGTATGCTGATTTTGACCGAAACAGTGATTTTAAGTAGTACGTATTTGGCACACAATTTCAAAATGGCGACGATGGCCGTAATACACACTTGATTTCCCGTGTCGTGCAAACAAAGTGCGTATCTACCTGTTACGGCTTTGTTGCACGACACGGGAAATTTAATTTTAAGGGAACAAAGTCGTATCTACAACTAATTAGGCCTAATTGAGTAATAACTATGCATTAAATGAACCTGGATACTTGAAATATAGTTAAATTATGCGTATCCTTTACTTTTGTAAATTTGAGTTAATGAGCGTTAATATTGAGTGGGAAAAAGATCGTAGCTTAGACAGGGCCGTCGCTAAGACCATTTTTGTAGGGGGGGTGTTGGTAAAGTGAAGAAGTTATTGCTGCAGTAAGAGTGCTTGGAAGCGTGTGAGCGGAAATAAAACACAATACAACTAACGGCGGCACGTCGGCCCACTTAAGGGCCGGTGAAAATTGTCCTAAGTAGATGTCTTACAGACCATTTTTTCTTGATCGTTTTTGAAACCTGCCACACCGCAAGTGCTTGACACAAAACGGCGCCAACCGGAAAGAGCCCTGACACGGGTGGGGTCAGGTACAGGGGCCCGCTTTAGGGCCCCTGGCGGGGTGGGGGCAGGGGCAGAGCCCCTCGGGTCCAGGTGGCGGAGCCCCCGGATTCAGAACCTTCAAAAATGAACCACTGTTTGAGGGAGTCAAGTAACCATTCAAGTAAAGACCGAGTTAAAGACTGGTTTCTAACTTTGTCACTGAGAAGGGAGTTACATGTATAGCTTGTAATGTCAAAGGGAATTGCATATAGCGAGCGACAATGTCTTTAATGGGTGTGGTGAAGGAGCGAAGCCCTTCTGGGGGTTCAGGGGGGCGAAGGCCCCGGAAGCTCTTGATTTCAGCTATTCATAACCTTCAAAATGACCCTGTTGAGGGGTTAAATAGAACCAAGTCAAAGTAAAGACCCGAGTAAGACTGGTTTATAGTTTTGCTCACTGAGACGGGCAGCCTACATGTATAAGCTTGTACTGCCAAAGGGCCAAAGAGAATTGCATATAGCGAGCGCCAAGGTCTTTAATGGGTGTGGCAGGAGCAGAACCCTTCTGGGGGTCCAGGGGACGAAGCCCCGAAGCTCTTGGATTTCAGCTATTTAGAACCTTCAAGATTACCACTTTTTGCGGGGTAATATGGTCAACCATTCAAAAGAAAGACTGGTTTCTAACTTACTCACTGTACGGCAGTATAAGATTGTACCGCCGAAGGGGAACTGTACACATAATCTATAGCTAGCACCAATGTCTTTACGGAGGCGGTGAATGAGCAGAGCCCATGCCGGAGTCCAGGGGGCGGAGCCCCCGGAAGATCTTGGATTTAGCTATAAAGCAAAGGTTATTTTGAAGGGTAAGTTAGTAATTAATTCAAATGACAACCAGTAGACCTATAAGTTTAGGGTGCTGGGGGATAGGGAATCGAAACTACCAACTTTTTTCACCATTCAGTCCCCGACTGAAATTCCCCTTATCCAAATGGGGAATGGGCCAGCTTTCCCTCGTGTTTTCTCGAAATCCTTTTTACACATTTGATAACAAGTACTGTTGGCACATTAACAATTCCTTATTACCGTTGGTTAGCTTGAAACAAAACAATTGGCTGAGGGGAAGCCCAAAGATTTGTGATAAGGATTTAGTGTTCTCATTTTGTTTCATTCTTACTTCCCCTTTCATCTCTTCTTTTATCTTCTCTTTCCCTCTTCTTTTCTCTTTCCTCTCTCTTTTCCCTTTTTCTTCTTCCTCTTTGGGATCGCTGGGGGGGTGGTCCACCCCCACACCCCCCATGGCGACAGGCCTGGTAACTACATTTTGATATGTTTTTAAAGGTTTTTTGTTTTTTTTTTTTTTTTTTTAATTTTACTATAAACATTTTTTAAAACCCATCGCTTTACAAGAAATAAATGTCGTATCTACATGATAGTTTTCCCGTGTGTCAACAAAGTCGTATCTACCAGTTACGAATTTGTTGCACTCAACAGAATTCAATTTGAGTGGCAACAAAGTCGTATCTACACCTAAATAGGGCCTTATTTTGAGCTTAAGGGGGGGGGGGTATCCCGCTGCTATGGGAAAAAAAATTTTTTCCACTGCAAAAAGTGAGAAATTGTAACAGCCATATGCGGGGTAAAGTCTTGATTATAATTCAGTTTCTTTTCTCTTTTTCTTACAGCTATTTTTATTGATATTAATGATTTTCTAGTTACGTTCAGTTTAATGGATTTGATGACTTGATTTATCCAGAACAATGCTGTATTGATGATTACACTCCAAGTGCTGATATTGAAATCAAACATAAGAAAGTTCGTTGACCCCGGTATTATTACCAATGAGCAGTGTTTTCTCAAATTTTAAATTGATGTCACAGGAAAAGGGTAAGTGTTCCACCGCTTAATCTTTAGGAAGTGATAATCAAACAATCTGATGATGGTCCACCAAGTAAATTAAAAACTTTTGAAAATGATGTGATTTTTTGGGGAAAGAGCCCTCGCTGTCAATTTTAAGCTAAAACGGCAATATAGAGGAAAACAAAAAGTCGTTGGTGAGATGGGGAAGTTACACAGAATAGATTCCTTTCAGGCCAAAACATGGGTATTGCCGCAAAAATGGAATGTGATTAAACAAAAGTTTTATCAAGTTATGATCAGAATATGATTGGCCAATTTGGCGGCCTCCCCATTTTGGATTGTCTGTTGGGGCACCCTGGTTGTCGCACTATTTAAAAATATTTCTCGTCAAAAATGGGATAAGAATCATTATAGGTCTCATTATGGCTGTGTTCGAAGTAATCGACTCCTATGACCCAAAATGACCCTAATATAGAAATATCTCAAGTTAGTCTGGATAGCAGGATATACATTGCTTCTCTTCCTTTGGTTGGTTCAGTGATGAGGTTCCCGAAGTTAATGTAGATACAAAAGCGTGATTCGCCCCCCCCCCCCCCCCCCTCCCCCCCCCCCATATATTCCTCATCATGCTATTAGGCAGTCAATGCAAGTCAACAACTGATCATAGTGCACTTTTTTTAATTACTGATTTGTGCTATGCTCACTATGATTTGCATTCCTATGGATTACATTTGAATGGCACACGATTGTAGCAGATCTAGGTGATTGGATATGATAATTGATCCTACATATGAAAGGTTTTGAGCATTGATCAAATGTAAGGGCTCCTTATGGTAACATATTCTTATTTTCCTCCTTTTGTGTTTAGGAACCATAACGACCAAAACTGGCCTTATGTTGTGCTCCCTGGGATGAGTTTGCTACGACAGATGTTCTGAATTACGTTTTTAATTCAGTCTGGTTCAGATTGTTAAACAATCTGTTAATTTGTGGGTCATCTCGAAAAGCATCATCTATAAGGGGTACTGTTTATTGGTCTGTTTATTCAGTCTGGACCCTTCTATTAACACTTAACCTCAAAACAAATGGGGAAACTGTACAAAAACTTAGACCATATCAACCCATATATCGACAGGGAAGGTGTAGATCCCGATTGTGTTAATTCAATTTAATGGTAGAATGACGTTGTTTTCGTTCTCGTTCTGAGTCCTTCACAGATTTGTGATGTAAAGAATCAAAAAAAGGGGGAATGTATACAAGCCTCTTTGCAGCTGATGCAGACTTCCACACATATCCAAGCTATGTCTGAGAAAATCCCCACATGTGCTGCTGCTTTTATTCTTCAGCTTTAGATACTGGCCATCATGTCCACTATGTACTGTATGTGGAAATTCTTTTATACTCCCCGAGATGCTCACAGCACAATTTGCAGCTCCGCCTTTGTGAAGAAATGAGAAGAAAACGAGCCTTTTATGATGAGTTGGCGGATGAATGTGAGTGCAAGTGTGGGTGACATTGGTCTGGGTTTGGTTGATGTTAAACGGCATGTGGGACAAAAGGATCGAACGGTTTTGAAGTGTTACACAGGGATGGGTTTTTGGGGAAAGAAATCTGGAAAGAAGAATGTTGTTGGACTTTTGGTGATGAAAAAGAGTTATGTGTAGAGAATACGTGGTTAGGGAAGAGAAGAGGAAAAAGGAAAGTGACGTTTATAGCTCAGGGGGAAATGAAACAGATTGATTTTGTGTTGTTGGGCAAGGGGAAGAGAAATTTTGAAAGAATATTAAGGTGGATTCAGGAGAATTGCAACACATGTTGGTGGTTTGAGGATCTAAGAGGAAGGTGATGAAAAGGTGTGGTTGAGGAGGTAGCGCTGGAATTAGGGGGAAATATAAATGAAATATGGAAGAAGAGACAAGAAAGACTTTGAGACCAGAAGTTGGGGGGAGGGGAGGCTTTTTATATGTGACTGGGAATGTGTCAGACTTGGTGGGGTATGCTTGAAGAGGAAGTGTTACAGACATGTGATGAAGTGTGTGGGAAAAACGTAAAGGTTAGGAGAGACAGAAGAGAGACGGATGGTGGAATGCAGAGGTGAGGGAGGGCGGCAATAGTGAGAAAGAAGGATGCTGCATATAAGAAAATGGACAATAAAAACGGTACAGAGAGAAGAAAAGCGAGGCCGAAAGAAGCGAGCACGAAAAGTGGTTGCGAAAGCTAATGAAGGCGGACGCTGAGAAGGGGCTGATGAGCTGAGAGAGAAATCCGAACAAGGTGTATAAGATACAGAACAATTAAAAAATGATGGGAGAGATATCGAAGAGAAAAGCTTGTATGAGAGGAAGTGATGGAAGTTGAATTCAGTAAGAGAGATAGAGATAGAGTTTGGAAAGAGCATATGGAGAGCATCATGAATGAGGAGAATGAGGGGATCAGAAGGTAGAGGCTACGTGGTGGAAGGGCCAGTTGAGATGATCAGTCGAAAGACGTGGTGAAGGCATCAGAGAAATGAAAAAAAAAGAAAAGAAAGTGGCCTGGACCCGGCGGCGGTGAGTGGTTGTTTTGTGATATGGGGATGATTATCGCGAGTGTAGAGATAGGTGTGATGATGGAGTTGGGCCAGAGAGTGTTGGATGGAGGAGGGATGCCGGAGGAGTAAGCAGTGAGTGTGGTAGTTCCCATTTTTAAATGGAAAGGGAGGATGCATGCAATGAGTGGTGGTGGTATATAGGGGCTTGAAGTTGTTGAGCATAGCAAGTTTTGTGAAAATTGTGGAGAGGGTTCTAGAGGATAGGATCGGGAGATAGTGAATTTGGGTTTATGCCAAGGAAAGGGACGATAGAGGCCAGTGTTAAGTTGAGGAGTGGTTGCAAGAGAAATTGAAGCTAAAGGCGAAAATGATATGTGTTTTGTGACTTGGAGAAGGCATTTGATAGAGTACCGAGGAAAGTTGGAGTGGGCGATGAGGAAGTAGAGGGATACCAGAAGCAATGGTTAGCGCAGTGATGACTCTTTCTTATCGTGTAAAAAATGTGGCTTCTCAAATGATCCAGGCCGAGATGGGTGCAAATCTGGCTGTTTCGCTGAATTCCGCAAGGTTTGTTTGCAATTGTTTGCTTCAGCAAGTGGGCAGACTAGGAGATGTTCCATTGTCTGTGTGCTGTTCACAGCCACAGGAAACCTTTAGATCGGCAATTTGGTTCTCAATGCTTTGAGGCATCGCCATTAGCCAGATAAGTCAGCTCCAGGTGGGAGATGCTCACCCGGTTCAATACCAATAGACTTTATTAAGCTCCTTAGATACTGTTTCAAGATGTTGGACTTTGCTTAAGAAACTCTTCTCTCTCTTCTGGATTTAAGGCGATTGGCAGCAGGTATCTGTCCAGACATAAGGTGCTACACATTAGATATTGGATGCAGCACGCTCTTGCTGCTCGCTACACTACGGGGATGTTGGTGGAGCAATTCCTGCTGAGATGTGTAAATTTTCCGTTGGTTTTGGACGGATTGGTATCCTGTTGATAAGCCGACCAGAAGGGCATTGACGCGGGGAATCAAGCTTCTTGGCAGGGTTGACAGGGAAGGAACGGCATATTTGCACATAGTAGCACAGGGCAATGCCCGTCGATCTTAGGGTATGGGGCGAGCACCCCATCTTGTGCCCAGTGAGTTTGTTCAAGATGTTTTGCGTGAACATACTCTCCTCTTGTCTTCTACCGATGTGGGTCTATAAGAGAGAGTTGTGGTCCAATTTGGGGAATCCTAGGTTAGATCGGGTTATAAACAATGCTCCAGTGGTGTTCCAGATCAGGTAACTTTAAGCGACATTTGGGCTTTGTTGCATAGATGGAAACACATCTGACATCTGTGTCTTGGATGGAATTGCACCGTAGGCGGTTTTCCTAATAATAAGGAATGAGTTCAACCAAAGCTTTGGAGAGTCTCTTTCAACAGTGGTGAAGCTTGGCATCTGTGCGTGATTCCAAGATGTCTGCATAAATAAAAAAAGCCAGGTTCCTGACTCCTAGGTTGGTCGTTGGTATAGCTAAAGATGTTGAACAGGAGAGGTGCAAGCACGCTCCCTTGGGGTAGTCAATGTCTTGGAGCCTACGCCATGCGGCTCTTCTTCGACTCATCCGTTTGCCACAATCCTTTGATAGCTCAGTCAAGCGGATGTCCTTGGTGATTTCCACCAATCTTTATGGAGTAGGATCGTTGATTAAACAGTGCCAGTAGGTGAGTGCGAGGTCGACGAACAACAACTTTCTATACTTATACTATACCCTTCTCGAAACCATCCTCAATGTGTAAGTTAGGTTGTAGTAATTGGCTTGTTGTTGATTTGGGCCTGGCCGGAAACCGATTGTTTGTATGAGGTGTTCTTCTATCCACAGGCATGACATGCGTGCAATACGATTGAGCAGGAGGGGTTCAAAGAGCGTTAGGTATGGCTGAGGAGCGATATTGGTCTGTAGCTCTTGGGATTGCGATAGGTCTTTCCCGGGCTTTAGGAGTGCCAAACATGTGCTTTCTCCCAGATCTTTTGGAACTGTGGGAAATAAGGCAGCAATTGTAGAGGTCAAGAAAGCCATCCTTGCTACCTGTGCCGAAATTTTGAGTTGTCTGCATAAGTTAAGGCCTACTGCTTTCCTGGTTTACAGCCCTAAACCCTAGATACCAAACGTAGACCCCATATTAAAATTTAAAACCAGGATACGGCGCGTTATCTGTGGTTGTACAAAGCAAACCCAGGATAACAAATCTAAAAATAGGTAATGCCATTAACTCAGATACGAAGACTTATTTGGGGATTTGATGATTTTATTCGGTCCCATCAACATAAAAAGATACAATTTGACTATTCTTCCTCTTATCGAGATCGAGTCCAAAACACAGTAGTTCTTAAATCTGCTCTAGCTGAGACGAGTAAACATTCCTGGCTGTTTGTTTAAATTCGGGCAAAGGTTTTGTTTGGGCGCGGTTTGCTCTAACACTGGGCAAACACAGAGATTTCCACTTCTGTGTGCTGAGCCACAAACGGTCCCCGCAAACGGTATCCTGATCCAATTCCAGTGCTCAATTGTGAGACATCGCCATTCAGTCCCACGAAGAGTCAGCTCCAGGTAGAAGGTACCTTCCGAGTTCAATACAAATAGATGCTACTTGGTTGAAGTCGTTTTCTTTCCACAAGCGGTCCCTTAAACTCCTAAGAGGCTGCTTCAATAGGTTGGACTTTGCGTTAAGAAAACCACTTTCTGGATTAGGCGGTTTTAGTGGACCCATAGGGTCCTTCAATGTAGATACGTGACATGATCGCTACACTTCCACAAAAAGTCTGGGGAGCAATTCCTGCCTAAGATGTGTAAGTTCTCCGTTGGTTTTGGACGAAGACATATCCTGTGACAGTCGCAGGAGGCATTTAAAGATGGTCCAGCTTCTTACACATTTGCCGTTCGCATGCAGGCAGTCCATACTCGCACAAGGTGCACATGCCAGTCCATCGAGCTTAGGATATGTGGTCAGTGAGTTGTTCAAGATGTATATTCCGTAACATACTTTACTAAGGTAGTTTCCTCATAATAAGGATTGAGTTTATCCAAAGCTTTGGGGAGGCTCTCTCTTCGACAGTATGCATCTTGTGCACTGATTCTGAGATCATCTGCTTAGATAAAACGACATGTTTCTGTTCTCGTTGTTATCATATTAGGTATGGCTGTGGACCAGGAGAGAGTGAGCACACTCGATATCTCTGAGGGTAGTCCATCTCTTGAGCTTTCATCGGCTCTTTTTGCTCCTAGCTGAACAAAGACACCTATTGCCGGCACTAATTTTCAATCATGAGCTCAGTCAAGCGATGACCTTAGTGTTCAATCTTACTATGTATAGGCATCGTTATTATAACAGGGTCCAACAATCTTCTGATACCGTAACCACTGCGATCATCTGCACCTTTACACTGGTGGAATTCATCGAGGAGGCCGCTAATTATAATAGCGCCAGCTTGAAATAATAAAAAGTCCCCCATTCACTTGTTAAATGCCCACGGACGACACTAATGTGTTTGGTCGCTATAGGGCGCTTTCCCGGACGTCAAAGATAACTAGCACGACTTGTCCTCCATCACAACCCAAGCTAATGACTCACTTGCCAAAATATCTGAAATTTCAGGTGAACCAGGATGCATGTATTCTATCCTTTGCCTGCCCGGGCGCAATGCCTGAATGATCTGTATCGAATTTGACCAAGCGCGGTTGTCCTCAGTTTGCTTCAATGAACTAGACTTGGTACATTGTAATCCTTAATTGTATCTTCTATACTCTTTTTATAGAAGATTTCGTGCTAATCGTTCATACCTATTGTGGAGTTTGGAACCTATATCACCAAACCGACAACACGCTGCAATATTACGCCTACGCCCTTTGGACTCTTAACTTGCTAGATTCAACTTTTCTTGATCGATCTGGGTTATTTTTTAGTTTCTTCTTCTTCCTTTTGTTTTTCTGTAGATCAGCCACTGTTTAACGTATCATGTAATCAAATCACTATTTAACACGTGACGACGGGCCCACTGTTTTTAACTCTTTAAATCCGGGAAAGGATACCATCGTCATTATTATTATCACGGGGAAGAATTGTTTTTTTTGTTTTGTTTGTTCTATTTAACTTGATAATATTATGAAATGGCCTTATTTCGTTATTGTCGCCATATTAAGACATCAATTGAAAGTGGTCCTCAGCCATTCAGCCGTACAATTGGTTTGTTAAAATACACTTCGCTGTACAGGTCCTAATGCAAATCGACCCCTTTTTTTTCATCTATGTTTTAGTTGCCAGAGGAAAACGTCAACAGTGGCCCTCTGCGGGGAAAAATGGGCAAAAACTCATAATAAAAATAACAGGTATGTTTGGCTTTCCCTTCCCCTCCCCCTTAAATCTCATGGCAACTAAACTTTTTTTTTGTTTGCCATAGTGTACTGGAGGCAGTCTTTTTCACAATCGTTTTTGTCCAAAAAGCAAATGATTAGGAAAACGTAAAGGAATATATCCAATTCATTGGAATGAATAACCAAGTTGGTACAATAGGGGCTTTTCTGCAACACCTCTATCCCTCTACCTTCGGGACTAAAGGGATACAAACACTATATGTTTTCAAAAGCGATTTGCGGCTTCCCGTCGTAGCGGGTACTCAACAATAGGCTTCTTTTGTCAAGTTAGCTTGCTACCCTCAAAGAAGCCTATTTTAAGTCCGTACGACGAGCCGCATATCGCTGTGAACACCCATGCTCGGCCCAATGTACGGTAACCAAAGTCTATCAGATTTTCAAAGCAAGATAACGTTGGATAGATCACTTTAAAATTATCCCCACCGTAAAGGTGGAAATACTTATGGCGTCACAGTCCTTTTGTCACTGCATGAATGTCATGGGTTATGCTACTCTGGTGTTTTGGGAGTTACGATTTACAAACGAAATTTAACGAGTTTATTTTTGCAGCGAAGCGCGGTATCCTCGGGTTTGCTTGAACGGAACTGAACTGCTCCATTGAACTCAATTATAATCTTCCTACACTTGTATGCAGGTTTGGGCCCAATCTCCCACAGTTAAGGGGACTAACTGTTTCACACCAAACACACCTGATCTATACTTACAGATTCACAAAATTGAAAAAAAAAACACACACCACAAACATAATAAGGTTTGTTGTCGACCACTCTTAAAATCTGTAAGTAAAACACAGCAAGTACACCTAAATTACAAAAAAGGTTAGCGGTTCGATAGGTAACATGTTTTCGACCTTTTGCAAAAATAAATTGCGTTTCACAATTCACTGTCCGAAGTATGTGGTTTTGATTCATTTCCTGTTTTTTGTTTTCAGTGTTGTAGTCTAGATAGGTTTGGAATTATATTTCTCCAGATAAAGGTAATTCTTGCGACAAGATTTCACATGGCACGCACACCGAAACTGTCCGCTCTGAGAGACAAAAGGCAATCAGCGATTATGCAAATGCTTCTCTTTGCAAATTATCTGCTTGCATATGCATACGCTTTGAAAAATAACCTTCCATTGTTGAAGAATTGAATTATTTGGCTATTTTTATGAATGCTATGGCTCGTTCCTTCCCTCCAAGTACAGTGGATTGCATATTCATGGACACGCTTCTCAATAGAAGCGAAGTTGTCGCCTGGATGATGTTTCAAGGTGATTTGTAATTGAATAACCGAATACCGGCCGCTGATTGGTTCCCGTTAATAAACACGACGCCCGACCCTCTTCGTTACATGAGTCGGGGTCGTTTCTAGTGCTGCCATGAAATAGATGAGCGAAACACGTTTAAATATAGAATCATCCTATAAGCGTTGCTCACACCTCTGTAAAATGGGTGTAAGAGCTACTAATTCCCTTCAGAAATTTAATGAGTTTTGGATGAGGATAAGATAACGCCGGTTTAGGCTTAACAAAAATAAATGTTTCCTTTCCTGTAACCCAAAACGACAAAGTGTCGTCGCCAGACTCCATTTTCCTTGGGGGAAAACGGGGAGGTGAATTGTTTTTGGGAAATGTGATTATGGTGAGGGGACACCAACAACTTTAGAGATTTTTATTCCAATTTGGACTAAACTCATATGTGGTGATTGGCCCAAATACTCGTCGACGGACCCTTCAAAAACATGCCGACCACAAACATTTTTAAAAGAAAAAAAATCTCCGACCGACTGTATGTTTTAATTTAAAACCCACAAATCCCGCTTGTTTGACAAGGTCCTATCCTCCGTCCCCAGAACTAACAGATTTCACCGAAAGTGTTCAAAATATTGGTAGATCTATCGAAGAGAGCTACTTTTTTTCTCATTTAACCACCCCTGTGAAATCTTAGGGCTAAAGGTTTTGGTTGGAAATTCTGAGCAAAAATTTAGACACCCCCATTTTAGTCGACCAATAGTCATTTAAAAACTCACGTTTTCAGCTGGTGGGCGGCTTTCTGACACCAATATTTAACCGAGAAAATCGCAGTTCATCCTCTCAATAGCTTAATACAAGATTAAACCTTTTGTTCAGGAGTGGGAATCGAAACCCACGGCCTTTAGATTATAAACGAGCGCCTATACACAAACTCCACGCCAACTCAACTGAAGTCGGCCGAAGGCCATTTTTATTTGCAATACTTAAAAACTAAATACATTAACGGGATCAAATAAAAATCGGCCCGCATAACCATAGTCGTCTTGATTCACGAGTTACCTGGTCCGGCTCCGTCGCCGCTTGCGTTTTTTAGCATAACCAACACCCAACGAACAATTCGTAGTCACCGGCAAAGTTCATGGTCGATCGATTGTTATCATATTGTTAGTAAGCGGTTGGTGTATATGAGCTTTATTCCTTAAAACTATTGATTCAAGTATCCCAAAACAACGATTGGTTTGCCACATCGTTTGTAATAGCATTGAGCTTAGATTAAGACTGCAGATAAAAACGTTGCCTGGTTCGAGTCCCCGTGAACCTTTTTTGATTTTAAATCTCAAGTCCACAATTTTAGAGTAAGAGAAGTTAGAATCAACTAATAAAATCGTCGTAATAAAACAACATCATGGTAAGTGGCATCCTGGGTTGGTTCTCCCCTAAAAAAATATCCAAACTGATTGAAGTTTCGGCTGGCGAAACTTTGCAGATGGGGGTATTGGGGGAGACTATTCTATCAGAATGAAACTTTACACTTACATCCTGGGCCATTCCCTTTAACAATTTGGATGATTTTATTACAACATTACGCTTTTCGCAGCTTCTGCTGAAAATAACCTTCCTTGAGGCCAGGACGTGCAACCTATGCACGTGCCAAAACATGTAATTTGGTTGATTACTCTAGCTTCGGCAGTTTATAGGGCCTGAGTAAAAAAAAAGAGATGGGAATGAACAGCCCAATCTACAGATAATTATTGTACCGCGTTTGGTTATAAATCCATACAGTGGTGAATATACGAGTGTGTTAATCTTCAAACTGGGTTTTAAATCCAACATTGTCTTCAAGGAAAGCATGATCTATTCAGTCGTGTTAAAATTGCTGTTTGATACAATGAGATTATGACCCCTCGCCCTTGTTCCCCCATATTCCATCATCATCTTTTGGTCGAGCTAAAGTATGCACGATAATACTTTTGGGTGTCTTGAATAGGATTTAGCATTTGCTGTCCACGAGCTAAAAAGTACACTCTATCCCCTCCGAATTCTTGTAATATATCTCTGATCACTTTCTCAAATGGTTCAACTTCGCCCAATAAAAGACTGCATTCACCCGTCAGACAAACGATTATCTTTCAAATTTGTATACTAAAACTCCCGCATTCCCCCCGCAAATAATAGAGAATACTGCAATAAAAATCATTTGCATTTTTTATTTAATCGAAACGTGCTTGTAAATTGCCATATTGACCATTTGAATTTGTATTTGGTAGAAATGATCACTAGAGACGTCACAAATCGACAAAGGCGATAAGCGATATTTTGTTAAAGGGTAAGAGATGGGTAAGAGTCGTTTGTTACAAATCTTCCTGTTACAGGTCACCAGAGGTAAATTGTATGACTAAGGGAAGAGGCAATACCCATCCTGTCCAGTAAAGTCAGATACCCTACGTTAAATCAAATGCATAATCTCATAATCTCACAGGTTCGATCTACTGAGTTTCAACAATGGGCTAATTCGCTTTTTTATGTACTTCATTCTCACTGTGCGTTCACTTTCATGCTCCCTCCTACCGACAGGTTTATTATGTTGATGGCTTTTTTGGTATCTCCAATGAATCCAGGCATTATAATATCTACACTAAATGCACCTGCGTCACCTGGAAATTTCAGATATTTCGCAAGTGATTCTTTGTAATCTCCCTCGTGCTTGTGAATGATATGACGAAGTCTTGCTAAGTTTCTTGACCTCCCGTAAAAAGCGCCCGATAGCGACCAACACATTTTGTGTTGTCTTTTCAAATTTTAACAAGTGCATTTTGACTTTTATTAATTGCATGAGGGCGCTATTATAATTTTCAACATTTCTCTCGAGAGTTTCGTCAGCGTCCACCGGTGCTATGTCGAGGTTTTACGGTGGTCGACGAACAAACTCCCGGTAATACTAACCCTTCTTGACACATCTTCGATGTGTTGAGTTAGGTTAGTACTTGACTTCTTGTTGAGTTGCTGGCCGAAACCTGCTTGTTCTGGATAAGGTTGTTCGTCATCAAGTTCCTCGATTAAAGGCCGACTCAGAGATTTCCGTGGAGGGCTGGCCCTCAATTTCCAAAAATCGTGTTTTTTGCATGTACATATGCTTGTCCATATACTTCACCTGTTTGAATTTCTAACTTAAAGCAATTCTTCATATAGAAAATCACAACTTTGTTTTAAAATTCCGGATCTCGAATTTTTGTTATACACTATCCTATGGGACGTATACTGCACATAAATGTTTTACTGTTAACTACATCAAAACGAAATCCGATTCATGCTCAAATTTCGGAATTGTGCATTTTTATGTTACTACTCTTTAGTTCTATTGACTATTTTTCATTATATTACGAACGGCAAAAAATAAATATTTTCGAAACTCGAGTCAGACTTTTAATCATGACGTTCAAAGAGGTTGTAGGTATGACTGAGGACTTGATATTGGTCGATAGCCCTTTTGATTAGATGGATCTTTCTCAGGCGTTAGGTAGGAGTTCCATAACTATCTTTGGGAACGTGTGAAATAAGGCATTTTTACATTTCTGCCGGAATTTGATGTTTGGATGTAATGAATTTAGGATTTCGATGTCTCGTCCTATAGGTTTTCTCAGGATGATGTCATCTAGGATCTTCCAAATTTCTTTTCAAGTGCTACTTGCCCATGTTAGGCCAATTTTTGTTTGTAATCGTTACTAAGCAAAGCGAAAGTTTTCTGGTGTCCCTACCAAGGCATATTCTTATTGTATAATTCCATTTGGCGGTATATTTGTAGCTGGTTGTCGTTTTTTCCCAGATTCAGAGACCTGTTTATTATAACCCTTTAATGTCAATGGGCTGTGAGTGTATAATGCTTCTTTGTTGACATTTAAGTTGGATTATCTGTTTTTTTTTATAAGGTATATTGTAGGACAGCTCACAACTCGACTGCGCTTCAAAGGACATCGCCGGAATTAAGGAGAGAATGAAGACGGCCCCTATAGTTTTCAATTGAGAACGGATGAACTTGAAACGTTTGCATAATAAAGCGACACATGCACAAAGTTCCTTTGCTGTTTTTCAAAAAAAATCCCACTTTACATAAATCCCAAAATCGTTTTATGTAAGTATAATTACAGGTTTCATGTGTAATTAAAATTTTCCATATTTGAATCCTTTCCACCCCCCAAGAACCACAATGCCGCCGCGTTGCAAGGATGTTCGCTAGTTATTTAGCAACATACACGTGAGTGGCGTTCTGGTTCCTTGGGGTGAAAGACCTCATTTTTTGCATTTTGGTTTCCTGTGGGGCCGGACACTAAATGGAATTGCCAAAAACAACAACAACTTTTACATCACAACCTACATTCCTATATCAGAATAGGCCATGCTAATCCTACCAAGGGCTCTGTTCTAGCCTTGATGAGCACATGTTAAACAACAGCTGACTATGCACGTCCTGGGTATCATAATCATACTAAAATAACAGGGTTGTATTTTGTTCAATAAATAATGGTGAATGAAATGCATTTTGAACTGCGCCATGGGAATGATAATAGCTCATAGTGATAAAGTTAACTTGCTCATGATAATCAATAGCGCGTATTGGCCATTGGGTTGCATTCCCGAGTCTGCTTGGTGTGAAGACGGTTATTTAATCCAAATCTTGGCAGCCATACGCTAATAGGATTTTGGGTATTGTTATAAAGGCTGCCTCATGTCGCCTCTTTGGTAGCTTATGAAGGACAAATGGTTCTAACTATAGGTGTCACTTACAAGTTCCCATACAGAAGGGCAGCTATGCAACATCGGCCTGTTTCTTCTTCATTTAAGTGATCAATGGAGCATTGATATGGAGGCATGCTCTAGGCTTTGGTTTTTCCAGAGAGAATGCCCCTGAAGTTTTCTCAGATTTTTCACTTTTTTCTGGATACAAGGGTATTTTGGGGATAAAAAACACCTTGCGTAACATGATAAAGTAGTTTCGAAACAACCAACTCAAAATTGATGGTGAAATGTAACTATTATGATTATAGAGGGCCCTCCTCTTCTCTCCTTAATTCCGGCGATGTCCTTTGTGTGTCCTTCCTCCTCCGTGGTTTCCTTATGCTTAAATGGTATGGTGTTCATGAGGGTACTGAATTTTGATGTGTTTTAGGCCTACTTGTATGTAGTTGCTACTATCAGATAACCAACACTCATATTTTGACCCAAGAGAGCGCGTTTTTTTGTAAAATCCAGTTTACGTTTATATCATTGTTTTTTACTTTCATTTAATGCAACGCGCCACCTACCACAACGTTAGCAACATGTTACCGTCATTTTTCATAAAGTCCATGAGATAGGTCTATCGAAACATCTGAAATTCAGCTCACGTACGCGTTCCTTTGCTCATTAATAGCTTCAACAATCATATCGTCTACTCTCTGATTATTTTTAAATGGGAGCACACTCCCGTATCCATTATATTTAATGCACACAAAGTGGCTTCATCTCTGTATGCTTCCAACAAGGGATTAACCACCTCATTTACCTCTCATCCTTTACTCAAAATGTACCACTCAGTGGTATTAATATTTTCAAAGATTTGGGTTATTTCTTAATACTTTCCGACCCCTTTACGTAGAAAGCTAAAGAAATAACCTACCTTATACGTATTGGTAAGCCAATTGGCGGCCATCTTGGATTTTAGAGTGGATACTGCATGATATCATTAACAAACATCAATATAATTCCCTGACCCCTTAAACATGGGTATAGACACCTAATTATTGCTGCCTATGAGATTCAGAGGCCGAGATTAGGCTAATTGTTAATTTACGAAGGCGGGCATTTTGAAAAAATGGGTGGCCGTCAATCTACCAGATGGCGGCCGAAAAAATGCCAACGATTGTTTCTGATAATTTTAATGAAGTACGTTGTGAAAAATCATGGTTTGCAAGAACTACACCGAAATGGGGCCCACTCATTTTGATTTCATGACATAAGTCATACACTATTTGGGCCAAATTAAGCATTTGTTCGCAATTTTTTTATTATTTTCGAACATGTTTCGCTCATTCTCAAATGGTGAAAATCAACATTCTATGAAACGTGCACGAACGTAAGTTCAAAAAGAAAGACGTATCAACAAACATGAAATTTGCACCGACATCAAGCATCCAAAGGGCTATGAAACCATGAAACGGATTTTGATTTTGGTCCTTCAATTTGAATTATGGCATAAAGATTCATGATTGGTCAGCTGCTGGGTGCATGGAAACCAGATAAAATTCCGGCTTCATGGTTTTTCTAGCACCATACCCATGCACCTTCTGCCCAACTTTTAAATGTAAGTTACCGTTAACAAGTTACATTTGTTCCCGTGTTTAGCCAATCAGAGGCCCTCTTAGTTACCTGGCAAAAAGATCAAATAATGTCAATTTTCTCAAACTTTGATATAACAACATGCCACATGTACTCCTTTGTTAAAGTCAGAAAATTTGTAACAAAATTTGGGGTAAAACAACCTAGCAAAGACCCCCGCCCCCCCAATACATATCTTGTTAGAACCTGGAGAAACAATGCGTTGAATACAAAAGCTCAAAATCACAAATGGCGGCCGTGTAGAGAAAAATGGTCAACAACCATTTCACAAGCGTAAGTCAATGGGGCAATCATGACGGTTAACAGTAATCATACCATGCGCGTGGAAACGGTTACGTAAACAACTTACTGCCACCCTTCGAGTTTGTTTGAAGTGTTTACCGTTTGAAAATGATTGCGAGAATATCTCACCAGTTCCCACCCTTCCCTTCCCCCTTTCTTTTGGTTCAAATGGAGGGAATTTTAAAGTGAAAGAGACTTGCATGTTTTTCTTATCAAGACTGACCAAGACTGCTTGTTACATTTTCATGTTTGTATGGGTTTTGGGACAAAGAATCTAAAGAAATATTGCAGCCGTTTTATTTTTAAATTTATAAGAGAAAACTTTTGCATAATTATGAGTGCCTTTATTCTTACCTTTGTGGTTATTATTACATTACCAATCCCAGCGACGGGTTGCGTTGTCAATGGTGTATCAATTCTTGGATACATGTTGACCGCCACAGAGTGCATATACTTTGCGTGTGTGCAAAGTCCGTTTTTTGGTCCATTCTCCGATAAAGTGTTCAAAAAGTCTTTTACAAGTAGTGTCGCTTCACAGTCATGTACAGTTTTAAAAAGCTTGTTTTTTTTGGTTGCCTTAGAAATGAAATGTTTATGAATATAAATTATCTTAGGAGTTTGTTTTCAAATTGATCCGGACTAGATGTTGTACCCGGATGAACAAATTCAAGCATAAGGCTAAAGATGCATACGCGTCCTTTTTTTTGCTTTCCGCCATTTCGCTAACTTAGCCCAAACCCGTTCTTTACAATGTGTCCCTTCTCGTTACCCAAGAGCGCATATCAAAGATTGCATTGCATTTTTCAGGCTCTATGATGCACACTATTGTTAAGTTTAAACTGATAATATTGGATTATTAAAGTTTCGCAAGACTTCTCTGAGAGCATATCGCCAATATTGCAGACAGATACGTTTACGATAATTCGAACGGATACAAAATTGCTAAAAATAACTGAATACCTGTTCCAATAGTGATATCGAGAAGAATGTCACAATGTGATATTATACTGTTTTGCATAAAAATCGGGTTGTCAACGTACAATTTCCAGCCCTAGTAATGAAAGAATTCCTCCTATTACGTTAATACCGCGACAGATACGTTACCTCCCTCCTGCTTCGCTCTTGCATACTGGCGTGATACATAAGTCCGAATACACACATGCTTTTGTATGAAGGTAATACCTGAGAACGTATAGAGACGAAGTTCGGTGTGAAGCACGTACTTTCATCCAAGAAACAGCACGACTAAGAAAAAGGCCCGACAGATACGTTACGACAGATACGTACTTAAGTGTTAACGTTAGGCAATATACTTAAAAAAATCGGAATTATTATGAAGATTCACCCATGCATTGTTAGTGTTCTGAGAATATTAAAGTTTACGATTTTCAATGATTTTCAGGAAGGGGAAATTCTTAATGTTGATATTGTCATTGGAGACCAACTTGAACACTTTAACGGAGGAATGGCCCTTTTACCTTTTTTCTCTAGATGGACGGTTCATTTATGTCATTTCGGCCGAATTCGCTGTTTTTAACGCCGTTTCACCAGGGTTCAACAAAAGATATTAGTTAATAAATACCCTCCAACTATTTTGATGTCTACCCAAATTTGCAGAAATTTGCAGACGAAAACGTTGGAACTTTTTTATCACTCTGTAGAAGGTTTGATGGGTGATCTTATGTTCATACTGTGATGATTGGTTTTGATGTGTGAGAAAATGGAGGACTGAGGGAGAAGTTTTGGAAACGGAAGGCGGCTGGCTTTGAGTGAAGGGTATGTGAAGGGTAAACCTTGGAAGACCAAAGTGCTGGTGAGCGGGATGCAGAGGGAAGTGGTAGTGAGAGGTATAGACCCATGCGACGATGTGGAAAGGAAGGTAAAAGCAAAATTCCGTGTGGTTAGGGAAAGGAAATGGATCCATGGATGATGCACAAAGATGAAATAGAGTGACCCCAAGTTTGGAAAGAATCTGTGTGTGGACGATGCGAGAAGGGAGCTGATTTGTACGGGGAACGATGGAAAAAGTTGGGTGATGAGGTGGAAACGGTGAAGGAGTTCACATACTTAGGGGACAGGATTAGTGGGGCCGGTGGATGCGATGCGATGCGGATGACAGCTAGAGTGAGGTAATGGTGGGTGAAGTTTAGGGAATTGGGAGTTGTAAAGGGAAAGAATCTTTTGAAAGATGAAAGGAATGGTTGTATAGGTTGTGTGAGAGCAGTGGTGCTGTATGGGAGCGAGAATGGTGTCTGAGCGAAAAATGAGATGGGGAATCTGAGGCGACAGAGAGAGAGAGAGCAAGATGAGAGCGATGTGTGGTGTGAAGTTGATGGATAGGGTTAAGACCGAGGATTGATGCGGATGTTGGATTTGGAGGAGGCAATGGACCGTTTGGCGCATGCGCGATAGTATACAGTTGGTATGGGCACGCGCTGGGGGAGGATGACGAGCATGTGTTAAGAGGCTTTTGAGCTCGAGGTGGGAGTTTTGAGGAGGAGGGGAAGTCCAAAGAAGACTTGGAAAGAGCAAGTGGAGGAGGAGAGTAGGAGGGTGCAGTTGAGGATGGAAGGATTGAATTGAAATAGGGTTTCAAGTTTCAGTTATTTACCAGGAAAAACATAAGATACATAAATACAATACATGGAGGAAAGACCAAGAGGAGCAATGCTCACAAAATAGGTCAACCCGTTGCATGACAATAGAAAGACTTATAATACGAGGAAAGACGATCACAGACAAAGGAAAGACAATAACGGTAGTTTTAAATGCTGTAGAACAGGACAAGACGTGTGCAGTGTGAGCAAGATGGCAGAGATAAACATGGTTTTTAAATGAGAATCAGATTATAGATTCAGAATATACTTTATACAGAAGGAATCATGGTAGTAAGACAAAAGATTGTAATTTGTAGTTCCTTTTGAACAAGGAACAGAGTTGCATTTTTAATCCAGCATTTATTCCATTCCAAATTAATTCCATTTGGCAAATGAAATTCAAAATCCAAAAAACGCTATGTCGTTAAATTCACTCATGCCAGGTCCGCAACACACATCATTATAAATTGGAAAACACCGTTTTACAAGAAATGCATCCCACATTCATACTTAGGGGTACAACCATTACAAACATAGTCTAAATGGGAGGAGCACATGAAG
>JAMKCH010001953.1:0-38191 GCA_023653785.1 Ophioderma brevispina
GTGACGTGGAGGCCAAAATGGATCGCCATCATCGACTTTTTGCATGTACAAAGTGTCATTTTTCTGTCGGCAAGATGCGTAGAATTTTACCGAGCAAGTCATCGAACTACGAATTCGGAAACTTTGCCAAGGCCTTGCAGATTGGAGTCACGCGTTGTCAAAATAATCCCTCGCATATCTCACGGCGTATTTTACCTGCAGTTGGTATTAGCACTATCAGCCTGCGTCTATGATTCTTTCTTTAAGAACCTTCGCTCATCTACAAGCTCAAAGAGTGGCTTGCGATTCAGCCATTTCGTCGCCCTTGTTTCGGTTTGTTGTACCGGGTTAGTTCCAGCACTGCGTGGTAAATGTGAAACAAACATTTTGAAAAAAGCGATAGTCTGACATACCCAGAAATTGTGAACCCGGTTGAGTTCGGCTGTATTCATCTCTTACACCGGTTTCAATATGTACACTCATTAATACGGATGGATATTAGTCGTACGGCCAGGCTCTATTTGGGAAGAGGTGTCCAGGGGATAGGTCATGAATGAGATTGCACGCTCTCCCCGGGAATAGTCATTTTTGGTTCAATTCTTGTGACGACTAGTGAATTGGTGCCTCCACTTTTACCAATCAGATGACAGGGATCTATATATGAGGTATACAATGTGAAACTATACCTTTTTGGAATCTGTAACCAGACAAACACCATGGTGTGGTTTTTAACACTTCGGAACATTTTAAATTTTTGAACCCTGTATTAACCTTGAAACACAGCTGGGGCCATTAAGGAGGGGGGGATTGCAGTGCTTCCATCAATTTTATGGATTCAGTGCCTTAAGTACTTGGGTGCAAAAATTCAAACTTTATAAGGAAGCGGGATTTTTCACTCAGTCCTGTATAGTGGTTGCTGGTGGTTGTTGTGTAGTTGGTGTTGTGAGTGGCGAGTTGGTATCAACTTGGCGGTTTCAAACTTGATCCAAGTTGATATTAAGGGGGAGGGAATCTAGTTCAAAGTCTTGGGAGTAATATTTGCAGTGGTCTTAATTTTTTTACATTGCTTCAATTTTTAGCTTTATTTCCCTTTTTATTGGGTGAAAATTGGAAATTCCGTTCCACTTTATGATCAATAAAGTCAATTGCGTCTCGCGAAGAAACAATAATTTCTTAGGTTTTTATGGTTTTTCAAGCAGCATATATTTATTATATATATTTTATGTTGTTCACCCTGCAATATTAGACAATAACAAAATAAATTGTTTCACCCTAACAGTGATTATTTATGAAATTTTTATATAATTTACTATTTTATTTTTTGCTTTTTTGAATTTTTGAAGTTTTTTAAAGAACAAAAAGTTACTAAGTACGCATAATTAAAATTAATTGTTTCCAGATCATAACCTCGTTACCTGAGCCTTTTATATGTGATTTAGTACTGAACACCGATTCATGTAAATTTGGATAACAATGATAGCTTAGGGTTTCTTCTTTCCATGGTGTTGCGCTACAAAATAAGTACTAACATCCCATTATGACGTCACCATGACGTCATATGTTGAGGAAATACGAAAATCGTGAATATAGGGTGGAAAATTGATTATTTCGCAATTTTTAGCGACTCAAACACCTTAATTATAGCTCTAAAATGCTTGTCATTATTATAAAAACTAGTCATTCCATTAAGTATAGAGTCAAACAACCCGCATGAAAATCTCATTTCCTAACCTTTTTTGGCGAAAAATTGAATTTTTCACTGTCTGTGTGTGTCTATGGAAATGGCATCTTTGCTGACATGCCGAACTTATGACGTCTTGTGCAGTAATGCTAGGCATGTTGGTACTCATTGAAATCAATGGAAAGAGGAGTGCCATAGCTATCTATTGGTACCAAATTCAAGGTTGGAGTTTCCTGTTTTGTGTTAAGCATGTTGGTAATTCTCTTACGAAGGGGGGGGGGTGGTTACCACCCCCACATCCATCACTTTGGGATCCCCTGTATCTTACCTATACCCGGTGGATGTTTGGTTTTTGGATTAAAAGGAGCAGAAAATTGTCAATTGACAATTACATTAAATAATTTGGCACCAAAAAAAGGGGTTTTAGCAGACGGGGGAAACATAAAGGTAGATGAGGGTTAAAGGGCCATAACATTTTTCGATTGAAAAAAAGTTGCTCCGGAAAAAAAACAGGTTCTAATAGAGCTTTTCACTTCAAATTTGGACCAATATTAATTCATGATATGTATTGCAACCTAGGGGGCCATTTTGTGGAATTTCTCTTTAGTTTTTATTTTATGGGGTCAAAGGTCTCACAGCAATTAAAATTCAAAACATCATGGATCCGGTTGCTATGCGCAACCCGAAATCAAATGACAAAAATTATCATTAGTTGCGGATACTGTGACCTAAGAACACATGTTTTTAAAACCATACAGTGGATTTGGTAAATCAGCAAATCGAAAAAATCATCAAAAATCAGAGTTTTGCTGTATGTACCAAGTTACAGGTAGCCTAACTCCCCTGACAAATGATAAGACCAGAAGCAACCTAATAAGGACAGCATCGGAGATTTTAGTCATACTGGCCGTTCGGACATTACCTACAACCACGTACTTGAATGGAGAAATCGTATTTTGGAAAACACTGCCGTTTTATTCCTTTTTCTGTCAATTCTACAGCGGAAAAGGTAAATTATGAGAATTTCTACAGACTTATCCTTCACTTTGAAGCTATTCCTGCAAAATTCCAATATTTTCAAATCAGATAGTGTCTTTAAGTCTTATCATTATCCTAGTATTGCAAGTTAGTGAAAAATGAGGAGCAACTTTTGTATTTCACTGAAGCCCATATTAAGGTTTGTTGACCTTTGACCTCGTGTAACGGCAATTTAATGAACTTGAACACTGTAAATTGATTCATTTCTGAAAGGCTTACTTATTTCTGAATATTTTCATATATGACTTTCCTATATTAATAATGAACTACATGTGCTAGAGCATATTGTTAATAGACACCTCATTTTGAACTATGAAAAAATACTAAAATCCATCGTCCCGTTAATTAGATAATTAGTGTCGGTAAACGGAATGTCAGTGAAAATATTAATTAAAACACGTGTTTTTGAATGTTTTTTCTTGTTTAAAGCGGGATGACCGATTTAAGTATATAAAGCTTCCATCTTGATTGAATGACCTTGATCCCAAATCCCTATCTGTACAATTTTGTGCCGATATTTCAATCTGTTGTGATGTGAGATCTAACTATGTGGTTTTATAAGGCCCATCGAGTACTGTGTAAAAGTTAATATTGGTCGAACAAAATGGAGCATATTTTTACTCATATCATCCAAACCGCACATTTTTAGCCCTAAGGTTTCACAGGGTAAATGAGAAAAATAGTAGCTTTCTGCTGACATCAACATTTTGACCACTTCCAGAAAAATCTGGGATTCTGGGTACTAGACTATACTCCTACTGAGTATTTATATATATTAACAATAAATAAAATAAAATAAAATCCAGTTAACCCTTTATATGATGATAGCGATCACTTTGCTTTTGCGATATTTCAATCCCACCACTGTACAAACCAATGGGAAAGTTACACAGCAAACAATGCCACCTAAAATACCAATTTGTCAAATTAAAAAAAAGACCACTTGGAACTTTTAGAACACATATCACTTAAGTGCATAATGGGAGGGGGTGTTTACCCAGGGTTTCGTTTTTCGCGCACCTTGTTTTAACGCTAAATTAGTTTTGCCCAAGATTTTTATGTAATTGCCGAAATATCATTTGCGTATATTTTAGTGGGAAAAACAAAGCGCCCATGACGTTTTATACGTATTAGCATAAAAATATTTTGGTGGAGGTATTCAAAAGTTGTTCTGCCCCTTAAATCGTACTAGAGTAAATAGGGTTTTTTTTTTACTTTTATTACAGCAATCTAAATGTATTTAAGTCTTACTATTATGAGCCAAATTTTAGTATTTTTCATTTTTTGGCGGGAGGATTTGCTGCGCGTTGTACAAAATCGGTTTTTTGGACCTCCATTTTGATTCTGTACGACCGATTTTCATTTTTATCCTGTTATGTGGTCGTGTTAATAAAGATATCTGACGGCTAAGTGGTTTTATGCCCAACGGGAGTGCAGAAGACATTGTGCATTTGAAGTGTTAATGACATTTTTATTCAAAATTTGTGGAAACGATGCCGTGTTAAAAGCCAACTCAGATTTCCCGATGAGGGCGCACTTAAGTATCAAACAAATCGTTTTTTTTTCATATACATCATGCCTGTCCATAAACTAATCACTGTGTGAAATAACTAAGCTCAAATCGAAGTCCTTAGAAAATCACATCTTAATTATAAAATTCCGGATCCGGAATTTTCTTTATCCTATGGCACTGTTCACAAATGTTTACTGCTTGAAAATGAAAAACCCGATTCATCTCTAACTTTGGAATTAAGCATTTTAAGTGTCTATTTTGGTTCTATAGACTCTTTTTTAATTACTACACAAAAAAATCCTTTTTCCTTTTTTCCGAACATGAAAAATAAATCTGTGGCCCTCAAAATTTAGGTTTCTTTGTGGAATGTTAATTTTATTGCTTAATTGTATTGTCTTATGGCCCGGCATGTGTGGTTTTCTCATGAACCATACTTTATACGCTTTTTGAGCCGGAGGGTGTCTTTCCCGGATTTTTCCCCTGCCCCCGGCCGGTACGCCATTGTTTGTATCATTCAATTGCTTACACCAATCGCATTTAAAAACTAAAGAAATTATTAATGCAGGGCTCTAGGCGTAATCCAGAAGTTTATCAAGTTGACATTGTTTATGACCATTTTCTTTTATGGTACCACTAAACCTGAGAATACGGGAAAGCGACACGATTGCGGCAAATAGAAACACCCTGTATACATTACGAACACACTTCACATTGATGATGAACAATTTATCAGGACACCCAATTATTTCAAATTCAAAAGTTTTCCTTTCGATCTATGCTTAATTAAAAATCCTCTATCTCACATGGTTGGGCGTCCCCGTTGGTTTCCATGTTATCACCCCTCCTCTGAACGGAGAGGCTTGAAGTGCTTGAAGAAATTCTTATGAAAAACTAGAAGCAAAATATCCAACTATTCCAACTTATCGTTCATTGTGCTATATTTGATGTTGTCACAACCGATGGAACTAATCAACTGACCACCGTATGTGAGTTCTGGCCGGTGTAGTACCTCGGAATCGGAGGGAATCACGCCATTAGATTCTAAATTTCAACAATATCTAAACGGGCATACTACAGACAGATTTTTTTTTCTAAAAAAAAATAAATTAAAAAATAATAATAAAATTGTTTTTTACAAATAAACAAAAAAAGTCGCTATTCAGTTAATAATAAAGGAAAATATTCAGTTCATGGTTATATTTCTATTGATAGCTTGTTTTATCATAAGCATACCACACTATGCTGCTACGCATGTCAAGTAATCACATAAAAAAGGAAATTGTATTTACGGACACCTAAAACCAGGGCCTTGTACTATCTATATCATCAAAAAAACAATACATTAATATTAAGCGGTATCAATGTATCCACACACAAGGGAAACAAACTGTCAATAAAAAAAATGTTCAGGCAGAAAAAAACGGACAGAGACGAATGTGTATCGATAATAACAAAGCATGTACTATTCAACTCAGTTCTATTCAAGTGTATGTAAATACTATTTATATATATATATATATATATAGATATATATATATATATATCTATCTATATATATATATATATATATATAATTATATTATATAGATATATTATCAAAACAGTGTATTTTTTCAGGTGACTATCTTTGACATTCAAAGTGGCTCAATCCATTACAGTAGACTTAATGAAACTTTCAAATTAAAGACCCGGAAAGCAACCGATCTCACAGTTTATATATATCATCGTCGTGGGTTCTGCAAACTGTCGAATCAGCAATCAATGCCAATTCCTTGAGAAAAACGAACCGCTTTGAAAAGTTTGATTTACTTATTAATGCTGTAATTAAATGAAATAAAAGTAAATGGCTATTTTAAGTGGTGTATGTTCAAGACACGAATGGTTACTAACTGATGACAGTATTAAAATACCAAGAAACAACTGTTTTCTTATGCAAAATGGCCACTGAACGGGATTTGACAGTTTATCAAAACCCAAATGTTTATTCGCTGGTCTAAGGAGTCGAGTACTAGTCGACTCTTCAGAAACCCGTTGGATTTCTAATGTTGTATGGTGAGATTACTGATACTATAATACGGGTTTTTACCTATTTAAATGAATGATGCCGATTAATTGCCACGTATGATAAGAATAACTACGGCGGTGGTTGATGGTGGCCATAACATGGAATAAAGGGAACCATCGAGCTTAACGACGATAATGATGCTACAGATCGATGATGATATGGTGATGATGATGATGATGAATGAGACGACAACGATGGTCTATTGCAACTGTGTTTAATGCTAGAAACCGTGCAATTTGTATACAAACTTCTTCCATAAGCGGTAAAAGGGAAACATTCACTGTTGCATTATCGTTCGTTGTAAAATATAGGCCAGCACTGACACAAATGACCACCAAATCAGAAAATACCACCTCTTACAAATTTGTCTCCTAAAATTAATATCTTTAATTAGTCTCCCAATGATGTTTTAAACTCATTTTGAAGGAAAAATAAATTTCAGGTGTAATTAAAGCGTTAGAAGGAACACCACATTGTAGTCCGATGTTATATAAAATTAATAAATAGTAATGCATGTTGGCAACACACAATAAATATGCTAGAAACTGTTCAAAAATTGAGCTCAGAAAACATTTAAAATGTAACTTGGAACGTTTCATAACTCAAAAGGTTTGGAGGATAAAATGGACTAATACAAACTTTATGACACCATATTTTTCTCGTTTTCTTAAATTTCAAATTACAATATCATATTTTTCAATCTTTTAAAGTAGTGTACACGCCTTAAAAGATATACTAAACTTGAAGAATTAACAGTTAAGGGGGTAATATCTCATAATAAAATCTAACATAATCTAAACATAATCTAAACATCTTGTTCCTGAAGGCGAGTTTTATAAATGATTTATTAGTACGTATTTAGTTTTTGCATAATAATCCAAGTTTAACATCAAAGAAAATCAAACTTTCACAATATGTTTCCATCCTATTTTGGTAACTAAGGGGTGGGGTGGTAAACACCCCGAAAATTCATATTATTTATTATTATGATTTCGATGTTGGTACCGGTGATAGCTTTGGTCATCCGTTTTCTATATTTGCTCCAACATAATCTAGATTGGCGTCACAATGCCGGTCCAAAGTTCACAAGTTGGCAAAAATTGGTCATTTCCACAGACACACATCAGAGTATAAAACTTTAAAAATAAAAGTTTTAAAAAAGAAAAAAATAAAAAAGGTAGGAATATTGGATTTCATGCGGGTTTTGGACCACATGAGTGACAAATGGCTAGTTTTTAATCACATATCAGGGTGAGCAAAAAAAACGTACCCGATGGTGTTCCGACCATTTTGAAGTGTTTAAAATAATTAATACCGAAATGTGGTAATCATCGGAAATGCTGTTTTTTTCATTAGCTGTCTATTTGCTGCAATATAATTCCAATCGTTTAAGATAGGCCGAGCTGAAGTCTTTTGAATCAAGTAGTCAGCTTTCAATCATTTCACCCTGTCCACGATTCGCATTTGAATGCACGGCGGCCAACTAAGCAAATGACGCCAAAATGATGATAAGGGTAGGTCTATGTTTATTGTTCAATAAAAAGATATCGTACGTGTCAAGCCAGTTATAATTGTAAGTTTTATTTGTAACACCTTTTTCTTTTCAAGATGTGGCATATGTTGGGTCTCAAATAAAGACATACTTAAACCTCAAAAGGTTGTCATCGATGTATGTTCCTTCATATGGTTGATTCATTCACCTCCTCCAAAATATAAAGTATCAAGTTACTTTATTTTCAAAAATGCTGTAATGATTGAAGAGGACGTAGAAACGTTAACATGGCATCGATGGGTAAATCTTGACTTCATTTGTGTGAATTTAAATCGCGGTCACATTGATTCGTCGGCAGTCATACATAACCAATTTTCTGGCTGGACACTGATTCCTTTGTGGAATAATCGCCCGTTCAGTTTAATGTGAATCCGTGGACAGCGCAAAACCCGAGTAATTGATTCAAAACTACTTTAGCTGCGCCTACATCTAACCGATTGAATGATTTTTAACAATCAATTAAAGATAATGAACTAAGCTTTCAGACGATATCCGACTCTGTTAGGATATATTTTTACTCAGAAAAGTCAAATCAAAATGGCGGACACAATCAGGGCATTTTTTGTTTACATCACCCTGTATCATTTTATAGCCTACAGTGCACAATATTAAAACAAATGAACTAACAACTAAGTTTAATGCAGTATCATTTATAGGCGAATAATGTGCCCGATGGTCGGAAAAAACTAAATTGATGTGCGCCCAATATTTTTATGTTTTCCGCCCGAGGTACATTATGAGCCATAGAATGCTACTACAACCTTATTTCTATTCTATACTTAAAACAACTTGATTTTTTTTGTTTGTTTGGATAGGTTTTAAGGTAATAACTCCCTAAAAAAAAAAAAAAAAAAAACAAAAAAAATTTTTGTGTATTTTGTATGCTGATGAATGAAAATATAAAAAATAAATGATAATAAGAAATGGTAATTACAACCACTACCCACCAACCATCTTCGACGCTAACCCGGTGGCGGTGCCTAACCTTCACATTTGTTTCGCCAAAATGAGCAGAAGGATGTGAAATAATATATGTAGACTTAAACGAAAAGTTTTTAACGTTTTGGCACCGGAGGAAAGTTACCTGGGTGGTAACTCCTCCCCTTTGGTAAACGAGGGTTAATTCACTATGCCCCTAAAGTGATAAATTTGGTTATTTGTACAAATGTTAAACTCAAAACTTGGATAGTTCCTTCCCGACATACAGACCATAGGTTTCAATTAGTAACAAGTATCATAATTAAAACACAAAAATTAAAACGTGAAAATAGCATGACAATACCCTCATGAAGAAGGTAAATTTCACCGATTGCCTAAAATATTGACAAGACCTGTTATCGATTTTGATCACTGAAGTAGCAATTTTGGCCAGCGAATAGATTCGTTCGCCAATTTTCGTGTGCTTTGAGATATTTGGACACGTCACAAGCTATCGAATACGTATTCGATGTTGTGAAACCCGTTTTATACAAATTGGTGTTATTCAGGACTGCGGCTAATTTGGTTAGATGTAATTCACTTTTATTTTGTGGTAATTAAAGAGTACATAACATGCAAACCAGAATAAACTATTAACTCAATTGACCAACAAATCATATTCCACTATGCCGTGACCCGACATAGATATATGATATATAATATATATATATAGTTTAATTTTTTTAATTTTTTTAATTTTTTTAATTTTTTTACTTTATATATATATATATTACGATAGGTAAGAAATGTGATACCACTCGAACTATAAGAGAATTGCATTTTTGTAGTAAATAGGAAGAAATTAAGCATGCGTGGACGTAGCTAATGTAGTAAAAATTTTAGGACAAGCTTGCGAAGATTAACTTCTTCTTCAGGATCTACACAAAGTATAAAAACAGTAAAAAACAAACTTAAGGACTATGTCGATCAATAATATAGTAAAAAACTTCAGTTTTCAAAATTCAGGCCTCTACAAACCCTTGCTTCCCCTATTGCACGACAGTGAGTTCCCACGTGGACATGATACACGTGGGAATGTATTTGGAATGAAGGTACGGTGTATTATATCGGACGGAAGAGCCCTCCGAATGACACGTGTACTGGTTTGTTCATGTTGATTGGGCGACCATGTATTCTGTAAACCGTAATAGCTCGTAATAGCTATACCCCTCTCAGGTAACATTCAATTAAAACAAATTTTAGAATTAGTTGAAAAAAAAGGGACATGCCGCAAATGAGGCGTGCAGTTGGATTAATCTCCACCATGGGGACGCTCTATTCACGACACCGGGGACAGTGGAACGGACACATTTTTAAAACAAACTATGAAATTCTTAAACATTTCTCTCAAATAATAGTCTAGAACCTTAGAAAAATGCAGATATATTTCACACACGCAAAGTTTACCATAAAACATTAAACGGACTAAGACATCAAGTAATATTTAGCCTTATTTGGGGTTGCCTTTGCCAAGCTTAATCAACGTGTATAATTATGGGAATATGATTACAGACACGTAGCCATTGGACAAAAGGTCACAGAAACGTGGTCAAACAGGGTGGAAACACTTAAAGTGCCTAAGGGGGGGGGGGTTCCATAGTACCCACAGTTTGTTTTTCAGCGATTTATCACTCTGAAAAAATTATTCGAATTCTGAATTTTTGTATGTTGTCAAACTTTATCGATGGCGCTTTTTCCATAAAAAAATTTACTAAAGTGTCTCTCCCGTTAATGAGATAATTAGCTTGGGTCCCTAGGAACCCCCCCCAGGCACCACGGGAGTGTGATTTTAAAAATAAAAATTAGCAAACCTGTTGCCAGAAATATTTTCTGCTTATGTATGTTCATATGACATAACACAAAATTAATTACATAAGCAGAAACATAATAACCCTTTATGTGCTGAAAAAGAAGGCGATTCCATCATCGAGCGACTGCGCCCCATTGCTATACAAACATGGCAATACGACTGTCCCCATAAAAAATACAAGAATGTACAAAATGGTAATGTTGTGTTAAATATATGTAAATTGGTCTTCTAGGAAACGATATAAACATCAACATGATTGCAATGTGAATGCGGGTGGAAGCAGGGCAGCGGAAACTTGGCACATGTACTTTTTGAGCGATTTTGACGCAATTCGAAAACAATGATTTGCCCCTAATTCCAGACGCTAACCGGAAACATTATATTGCACTTTTGGCCTTGTCTAATGACCCCCTCAGAGGTGGTATGCGTTTCATTTGAAAATTCCGTCAGGAAAGTGGTTCCTTGGGGGGTTCCATGGACCCCCCCCCCCCCCTTAGCACCAACGTGAGTGAAAAACACCTAGGCACTTTTAGTGTAACTCCCGCATTGTTACTATTGTGTTTAACTCTATGATCCACTGTCTACCGAATAAAAACAGCTCGGCGGAGGTTGGGTTATTATAAAATCAGATCTTTACTCATCAGGAATTTTATTTTGACAAATATTAAGCTCCAAAGATGAGCAGTGCTTTCGGAATTTTGGTTTCAGTTAAAGAATTTTTTTTTTGGACAAGAGTTTGAGGACAAAAGAATGATAATGGAGGGAATTTTAATTGTATTTGGAAAATTCAAATTTAGACAAAAAGTGGCAATGTTGAAATCAACAGAGAAGGTGTTAGTTAATATAAATGATATCATTGATTTTGTTTGACATGAATTGATATATGGAGATATTCGCATCCAACAAATCGCAGATCATTTTGAAAATGATGTTTGAAAAGTATGCCACATATTTGTCCAATCATGAGGATTCCAAAAAGGGATAGTTGTACTATCTACAACCCAACGTTTTGGATTCAAGATTAAAACAGCCAATATCTTGTTCAAAAGGTAAATTTCAGTTGTACATGGGCCAAGTTGCGCCGATTGAATGCAAAATGTGCAAATTTTTTGGTGAAGGTCATAGGATTAAAATAAGGAATAGTTTTGAGTGTCTCAAATGCTTCGTTACCAAGGTAGGGGGAAACAAGGTCAAGCCCCATGAATAAAATTGGACGTAGACCTTGTTTCCCCCTGAATTGGTAACTAAGCATTTTACACAGGTCAAACATTCTCTTATTTTATCCTACAGCCACCAATAATGCACCATATTTTAGCCAAATCAGGCAACTTTGAAATTGACCCCTGCACAACTGAAAATGACCCTTTTTATTGATTTTTGCTGTTTTTAGCCATAACTCCAAAACTAGAGGCTGTGTTGGTCCCAAAACTATACCTTTTGTGAATCTTTATGATCAGAACAAATAATCTGGTATACTTTTCATCATGATTGAAGTAATTTAAATTTTTTCCCTCTGTGTTGAACCTGTTGCCCCCTACTGGCTATAGCTACCATTCCAGAAATGCATAATGCAGTTTTTGTGATAGACCATCGGTATACTGATGCTTCAATAAGGTCGTTGTGTCCCCTTCAGGAACACCAAAAATGTACTCGGATCATGGACTATTTATATTTTTGGAGTATTATAGGGTCATTCGTAGTTGAGGTATTGAACGCGTGGTCGGCTGGGGTGAAATTTCTTCATCACAGAGAAACAAGCAGTGATCACATTATTGGAGAAAGAGGGCAAGGACAGGTGTAGATTGAATAATTGGAGGCCCTTCTCCTTATTAAATGTTGACTATACGATTTGAAGGGAAGATTTATTGGCCATTCGATAAGGACCATTTTTGATATTATGGATTTCACTAAATATTATAATAAATCGGGGATTATGTTATTTGTTGGATTTTGAGAAAGCGTTTGATTCGTTAGAATGTGATTGTTTTGTATAAAGGTTTGTATCGTATGAATTTTAGTCCAATTTGTGTTAATTATATTAAAGTGTGTATAAAAATATAAGTAGTTGTGTAATGAATAATGGGTTTAGTTCCAAATATTTTAAAGTGGGCAGAGGTGTGCGCCAAGGTGATCCATTGAGTCCGTATTTATTTATTCTGGCGATTGAGTTGCTTTCGTGTAAAATTAGAGATGACCGGAATATTAAAGGAATTTCTGTTAAAGATAGCGAAATAAAGATTATTCAGTATGCGGACGACACCACCTGTACTGTGGAAAATGAACAGTCTGTGAATACTGTATGCAATATTTAGATGATTTTAGGAAAGTCTAGGTGTGAAATTAAATATTAATACATTGCAGGCTTTATGGTTTGGCTCAGAAGATTCTGTTGTAAAAAAAAACTTTTAATGTGGATTGGCCAAAAGAACCCCTATACGCATGGTAAGTGTGTGTTTCGTACAATGAGAGGTTGCTGCTAAGAGATTGAATTTTTAAACCAAAAATAAAATACTTGAAGGACAATTTTAATATTTGGAAAATTTGACAAGTAACATTAGCTGGTAAAATCATTAAGGACTTTTTGTAAATTTCCCAATTTACTTATTGGCTCGGTAATTCAATTCCAAATTATAGTATTACTCAAGAAAAGGTGTGAGGGAATGCGTTGATTAGAATAAAACTGAAGGGTGTTTAAATATGGTGCATAATTAAATCAATTTGCGGCTCTTAGGATTAACACTTAATGACCAAGGGGGGGGGGGGGGTCCTTTGGACCCCAAAAATTGTTTTCGCGGCAGGGCCGCTGTACGTGGGATTTTTGCGCCGCATTCTTTTTTGTAATTGTCTGACTTTTAAATGCGTTCTTTTTCATACCAAATTAATTAAAATCGGCCAAGCCGTTAATGAGTTAATTAGTGGGGGTCCATGGAACCCCCCCCACAACGGGCACTAAAGGAATCATTTCAGAATAGTTTTAAAAAGCAATATGACATGTATGATGAATGAATGAATTTAACAATTTTTTGCTGATATAAGTTCAACCATACATGTAAGTAAACAGTTATTAGTAACATTAAAAAATAGCCTTTATGTGCTGAAAACCAAAACATTTCATCATGTGTTGCCAACCGGACTGTTACAAACTCTATGGGAACATGACGTGGTATTTTGCAACAAAGCTTAGAAAAAACGGATTCCCTAAAAATGATAGTTTTTGTGTTAAATATATGTAATTGGGTTCTTAGAATAGATATCAACATACAAATAAGTTTGCAGAATGTTGGTGTAAGCGCAAGGCTCATTTGAATTCAGTCTTTTTTCCCCCAATTTTCGCGTGTTTTGAAAACAATGTTTTGCCCCTAATTTGCAGCCAAAATCAAGATTTCCTTATTTTTTGTTGCTCATTTAGGGTGTCTTATGACCCTTCACAGTGGTATAAATTCGTGCAAATATGCAATCGGGAAAGTCCATGGACCCCCCCCCCCTTGGGCACCAACGGGCGTGAAAAACCCATGGTCACTTAAGGGTGAAATGGATTCAAAAATATATAAATGTTGATAATAATAACTGCTTGGTTTATAGGTTATCGCGTTAATTTAAAGGAGCATGGGATTCATGTTCCAAGTTTTCATAGAGATGTTTGGATTCCTTATTGTCAATTTATGGAGCAAGATAGTCGTGCTGTATTATCCCAAAGTATATGGAATAATTATCTAGTTGTTAAATGGGAAGTCCGTTTTTCAGATACTTGTTTTAGGTCGAATAAAATTGTGATCTTTTTGGTGAAAATAATTCCTTTTCACTTTTTGATGGAGAAAGTGTTCTAAAACGCATTTTCTAAAACAAGGTTTCAATAGGAAGGAGAGTACAATCTTGTAATGAATGATGGTACCCAGTTTGAAACCTTGACCACCTATGGCATTTTGTAAAATTTTAATTTATAGAATTTTTGAGCCTCCTACATCCCCAGATTAAATTACTAAGTTTGGTTTTTAAAAGTCTGACTCAGAGAGGTTCGAAAGATTATTTTTTGTCTAATAATGAAAATAATTCAAACTAGAACTAAAGGATAGAAACTAAAATGCGCAATTTCGAAATTTGATTCATAATAGGATTTTCGTTTTGATGCAGTAAACATTTATGTGTAGTATTTACGTCCCATAGGAGCTGTGTATAACAAAAAATCCGGGTCCGGAAATTTTATAACTAGTTGTGATTTTCTATATGAAGGATTCGATTTCACACAGAGTGATTAGTATATATACAAGCATTACGTACCTGCAAAAAAGCACGATTTTTTGGAAATTGAGGGCGCGCCATCCTCAGGAAATCTTCTGAGTCAGAACTTTACGCAGGAGGTTGGGGAAAACTATTATATTTACTTCAAAAGGTTTGTCAGTGATGTGAAATTGAGATTTGGAATATAAAAAGAAAATAAAGATTGTATTAAATCTTTGTTATTATTCTTATTATTATTTAAAAGGATCGTGTTATGTCAGCAAGTAAATATTTTTGCCATGTTACTATGATGTACATGTATGTCAAGTGATTCGACTTTGGAAAAGCCACAGGACAGTTTTCTGGGTGGTGGGTATGAATGCTTACCAGGTGCTTGTTTTTACGAAGACCCCTTTTTAGGGGGGCGGGGGGGGTGGGAACCTTTTAATTGGAAAGATGTGTTTGTGCCATCATACGGGTATTCAATGACGATATTTTTATGGTTCATCCACCTTTCCCAGGACACTGTGTTTTGGTAGTCCAAAAATTAAACTGCCATGGAATAAAAGATAGTGTTATTTGTAATGTCACTTTTGTGAGGTTGTTTTACGGTATTTTCTAAAAAAATGGACATCCTATTAGGTTGTTTTTTGCGGAAAACAATCAGGTTTGGGACTTGGTATTGTAATTCCAAGGTGGGAGGGGGGGTTACCACCCCCTACCGACCTTCGATCTCGTACGCTTCAAAACGCTTAAACATCGTAAAAAAAGCTTCTAGGTATTCGTTCTCTCATCCTTGCCGGTATCTGGCGAAACAAAATGTGAAGGTAGCACCTTCACCGGGGTTAGGCGTAGGCGTCAAAAGTCGAAGGGTGGGGGGGGGGGGGTGGGTGCCAACCCAAGATATTTTATGGTGAATGGAATTTAGAAAAGATTATGCACAGTATGGCTCTAAAACTCTTTGTTTATGTAAAACTGCCAATTGCCATCATTTAGAGCTGAATGAAAACCGCATGAAAATCCGATAATCCTACGTTTTTTAGTTTGCAAAATGCGATTGTCGCCTATTTTCTATGAAAATGCAATTGTCCCGACTCGCGGACTATCTTGATGACGTCATTTGTGACGCCATACTAGGTATGATTGTACTCATTTTGGTTGTCAATGGAAAGAGGAGGACATTAGCTATCCACTGGTATCAAAATCATAAGCATCGAGGTGCTTTATAAAAAAAATCTCGAGGGGGTGGTAACCACCCCCCCGGTAAACAGTGGACAAAAAAGGCTGGTTAAGACGAGGGTTATAGTAGGGTTGCGGCATAAAATGGATATTTTTTCTTAATTTCCTTTCAAACGAGTGGATTCTTAGGCCATTTGGTTGTTAAAAACAAATCAGGAAAGCTTTTGGCCTAAGATGAATTTTTAGGTCGGGTAAAATGACTTTAACATTTTGTACAGGAAATCAATAGGATAATTTTCCTATTTCAGAGAACAAAAACACAAAAAAAACCCACGACTATTCGTCCAAGAAAATTGAGTTTGACCTGGAACAACTTGCCTATTCAAAGGTTTTTTTTGCACAATGCATTTGCTTTAAGGTACCTAAAATGATTATACTAAAGTACGAGGAATATACGAGTTGCAGGAAAATATGCCTTCCTAATTTGCATAAAGTCAAAATGGCCGCCATTTGATAGATTTTGTTAAATTTTGAGTTCTGAGATCGTGCCAGAAATAATTTTGGTATCTATACCCCATGTTTTTCAAGGGTCGGTTGCAAACACAATTATGCAGTACTAATAAATAGGATATTTTGGTTCAGCTTCATTGCATAAATCCAAAATGGCCGCCATTTGATAGACTTTGTCCACATCTCGAAATATGAGTCACAAAGGAAGTCTAATATTTCTAACACAGAATTCTGAGATCAATATTGCATTGTGAAGTGTCAATGTGAATGATGAACATTCCCTTATTAGCATAAATCCAAAATGGACAAGACAAAGCAAAGCCAACGATTAAATACAATTATGACAATAATGATACGTCCTAAGATTCGTGCCAATTTTAAACTCGCCATATTATGGCACCAATATTGGTAAGCCTAAACCCAAAAAAATTGAACAATATATTGTCCATTTCATATACCAGTCATAACCATGAATAATCTCCTGCTCCCAGGATCAAGTTCTGGCTGTGAAGATGGCACTGTTATACAAATTGATTTTTAAAGGTGAATGACCCTATTTATGTAAAGTTGTCATCTTGATAGAATGGACTTTCACCGCACCCATTCTGTGGAAGTTTGGACACCGATTATCTCAACCCCATTTGGATGTGAGAGATGAAAATGTGATTTGTAATCCCATTCGCTAGTGTAAATCAAATTCGCACATATTACATCAAAACCAAATTCCTTTAGCCCTAAGATTCACAGTGTAAATAAGAAAAATAGTAGCTTTCTACATATTCCAAAGTTTTGGACCCCTTCGGTAAAAGATGGGTGGTTTCTGGACGAGCTATTCGCGCAATCGGGACCATGGCCCTGGGAATTCTAAATCTACATAGCACCTTATCAATAATTTACAGTATTGCTAACCTTTGTCTAATCGGGTTATTTTTGTTCTAATCAGCGAGGGGGGGTTGGATGTAACTCCATCTATTTTCCATAGGACAGCCCCTTTGAAATTGGTTTTGTGCATCAATCTATAGCGATGGTTTCTTCTCTATCGAGTGATACCCAAAATAAGTACAAAATTCCCAGCATCTTGCTTCTATCACGTCATAATGCATGGCTCCCTTGCAAAATTTGGTGAATTCAGTTGTGTACAAAGGTGTAAGAAATTTAATTTTTGGGGCTCAATAAGAACAAAAAAACTAAATGTAAATAACAATAAATATGAAGTTTTATATAAGAATGAAACTTTTTGTTTTAAGAGCAAATATCTGGTATGTACCAATTTACAAAGTATAGGAGGCTTCACCAATCTCCTCAACTTAGACGGCTTACTCTTCCCGGGTTAAGGTGGTGGGTCCATTTTTTCAATAAAAATGTGCTCAAAGAATAAAAAAATACCTAAATCATTTGCGACCATCACACTTTTTTGCACCAGGAGACAAACTCGAGGGAGTGCAAATCATACTCCAATTCTCCATAACATTTTTAAATTTAGATCTTCCAACTATATTATTAACTTGGTTATTGTCCAAAATACGAAAAGTACAAACAAAGTTTGCGACATATGCTTCAATTCTGTGGGCATATTATATGGTTGTTAATGAGTTCCTTAATTGTGCCTCTTTAGCAAAAACATAAGTTTTAAAGGTTATTAGCTTGGTACTTATCTCTTGTCCATTTTTTTTTTTAACCCATACCGATGTCTTTTTAACATGTTGGGTATCTATAATGGTGGGGGAGGATTATGTTTGGTGCAGGATTATACATAAGGGAAAACATGTAGAGATACATGTCAACTCAGCAGCAATCGTTAAGGGGGTTTAACAATCGGGTACATGTGAGATAAGCACATTTTGCATCCTCTTTAAAAAAATATATCCACTTTATAAAATTACTTTGGTGTGTTAGTATTTTTGGCTGATATATGTTCTACTTACAGCAATGAATTTTTTGTGAAATGTTCAACAAATTAAACAAAAATTCACTTATATCATTTTTGGAAAATTTGACGGTCTAATTTGACAAGTTTAAGTTTGTAAGTACCAATAATTGTTATTAATGTGGCATTGTGCCTAAATTAGAAGTTGTCCTTTTCTGTCAAAAATGTCTTATGAATCCAGTATATCATTTATAGTTGATATTGACCATAGTGAAAAATAAATCTTCTTAGCAAATATATGGGTTTTAACCTCATAATAAAAAACTTAGTCCTGGTATCACATCATTAAGATAGGAAGTAATGCTTCCAAAAACCTATCCAAAAAATGGACAAGAGTAGCATTCGAAACCCCTCGAAGGGATAGAGTGGATGGAATGGCATGATAAATCACAAAAATTCAACCTAATAAAGATTTGTGGTATCAGTTTGTGAACGTTGATTTTCCGAGATTTTCCAATGAGGGGCGCAATCAATTTTCAAACAAATCATGTTTTTGCATATACATAATGCTTTCATATACTTATCACTGTGTGAAATAACTAAAGCTCAAATCGAAGTCCTTATAGAAAATCACAACGTTGTTATAAAATTCCGGAATGGAATTTGTGGTTTATACACGTATCCTATGGCACTGTTCTATCTGGAATCAAGTTTACTGTACATGAAAACCAAATCCGAATTCATCATGTAGCTTTGGAATTAGATTTTGGGGGTATCTTAGTTCTAAATTTATATTTCGAAATCTCAGAAGCAGCCTTAAAAGTTTGTTTCAAGCAGATAAAACGGAACATGGCAGGACACAATGTATACTAAGATGTTGTCTGGAAAGATATATAGCAGCAGCGCTGTCGGGACACTTACTAAACGCATGGAAACACTTTGCATGGATCTTATAGACAGTGAAGCAGAACGTTCATATTCCGAGGTTTCGAAAGATGGTAGTAATCCTTGAATTTTTGGCAAATGAAGCCATGAGCACCAAGTAAAGCCTGTAAAAAGAACAAGGATGTTTTTTCTTCTGATTTTGTCATTTTTTTATGTATTTAGACACTATTAAGATGGTCTTTTTGTATTTGAAAATTTGATCAAGAAGTTTTTAATCCAACAAATATTTCAATATATATTTTTCATCAGTGGAGTCCCGTGTCTTTAAATGGCAAATTAAAAAAAAAAAAAAAAAAAAAAAAAAAAAAAAAAAAAAAAAAAAAAAAAAAAAAAAAAAACACATTTCAAGAAAGTCAACAAATGGCGATATTGGATTTATGCAAAAATAAGGCTCTAAACCACTCATATCATGTGCCAGTATGTGTTCTTATTGAGTTTCGTAGACCCCAAAACATGGGGTAGAGACCAGGCGCGTAGCCACAAGCCCAGTGGTTACGAGGAGGGCCAATTCCCGGTAGGGTGCATCAAATTTCCCGATCACAAACAAAAATTTTCCCCGGTCGCAGGGCAAAGAGAAGAATCCGAAAAAGGGCTGATTTTACATAAATATCAGGGTTTTTATTTCCCCGTTTCCCCCAAAATTTTCAGAGGGGCCACTATGCCCCCCCTCTGCTCCACCTGCCTACGCCAATGGTTAGAGACACAAAACAGTTAATCTATACGACCCTCTGATCTTGGGTATGTGCCAAAGTCCTTTGAAATGGCGGCCATTTTGATTTATGCAAAATTAGACATATGTTCTGACCCCGGATTTTTCCGGAACTTTTAGTATGTCTATTTGGATACTTCAAAGAATGCATTGTGAAGAAAAACCTTTGATAGCAACTAGTTCTAGGTTACACCAAAAAATTTCATTATCTTTCCTGGCTACTTTTAGTCATTGATTTGCTAGAAATTCTGAAACGGATGCATTATAATAAAGCTAACACACTTTTTCACGAAAAATTAAACAAACAGTCATTACTCAATGGCAGAAGAAAAACTATTTTTTACAAAATTCATTCAATAAGGCCAAGGCATTCACAGAATAACCAAAAACATGACCCAGATCTTGAGGGTTATGGATGTTGAAAGACAGTTGTATTGTTGTAAGGTTCAAGCCCTTCCTTTATAACATTCAATACGCCAATTGACTGGAGTGTTTTAATTACCAACAAGTCGATGCTATTATTAACAATAACAAACAGACTATTTGCATGAGACTTGTACGATTGTGCTTTGAAGGGCAGTGTTATTGTGTCAGGTCAAGACTGTATGTACAACCAGTTACATAACATGCCAGTGCCATTACCATGCCATGCCAGTGTGTTTTCAGCCAACTGTGATGTATTATAAACAGACAAAAGACAGAAGGCAACTTCTTGTAAGTAAAGAGTTGTTTTTTAGTGGCTATGATAATCAGACCATTAGGTGAAAATATTGCAGTGCTTATGAGTGACTCTACTCCTCTGCAAGGTGAAGAACATTTTTCTTTATTTAGGCAATCGTGACTTGATTACTTGGAAACAGCGATTTTATATTTAGGGAAGCAGTATACCTATGCTTATGTGCTATTAATATAAATGTCAATGGTTTGTTTGTGTCAGATTTGGGCAAGTGAATATTAACCACCAAAATCCATTGACTCATGTTACAAAACTTTATAAAGTCTTTACCAACTAAAAATTCATCTTAGGCGAAAAAGCTTCCCGGATTTGTTCTCAGCCCCAACCAAACTGGCCTAAGAATCCACTTCGTTTTGAAAAAAAAGTCGTCATTGCCCACCCCTAGTTATAGAGAGATGTATGGTTATCGCTGAAAATGGCCCTTATCTAAGTAACATTAAACAATATTTCAACCAAGAGCATAGCATTAATTAGTTTAGATGAGAAAAACTCTTGATTGCAAGGTGTTAAGTGCTCAGCGTTATTTAAAAACAAATACCAATATACATCAAAAAAAATTGAGCATTGAAAAAACAAAAACAAAAAATATAACCCTGACCTGTTTACTCATTGTGACGCCAGTTGATGTTTATGATCTGCGTATTTTCGACTTTTCTATTCCTGAAAAAAGGGGGAAAATGGTGTGAGAAATGAGTAGATGAGTTAAGATAGTAGATATCAGGCGGTTTGCCCGCCAAGCATCATTCAGGATAGCAACTCACCAAAAACTGTAAAAAGAAATTACAGACAATACGGAGTACAAACCACAAAAACCAATTTGGGTGCCTTTGAGGGGGTAGGTCATGGGTGTTCACATTACCCACATGCAAACCTCGCCTCGTTCGTATAATACAAAAATCATCAGAAATACCCTTCCAGTGGAGTTGATTCTTCAGCTCCAGCAGTTTTGGAATACGAAAATATTCATTGACAACATTATATTAAAAAAAAAAAAAAAAACTTTTTCGTCAAGATTTAGCTTTAGTGTTTTAATCCAATGGCAACGTCTGAAATTGGGATTCTTTGGCCGCTCTCCCTGTTAGATATGAAAGATTCTCGCGGAATGAGCCATTTTTAACCCCATTCCCACAATTGGATTTACACAGTTAAGTGGGTTTTACTTGTTCCATTTATTTTGTCTTAAACATGGTGACAGAAAAAATGGATCAGCCCGAAAATCACTTTCATATCACCTTTCAGTTCTTCACCGAATTCCTTTTTCAGCAGAGAAAGTCACAAATACCAGATTCAGGAAACCAAACTGCGTCACCGTTAGGAAACAGGTCAGGTCAAATCTTGGCGTTTTTCATGTACATTCTTTTATATTCAATAGTTATCGACACTTAAATGTTTATTCCTAAATTTAACAGGACCATTGCAAGAAGGCACTACTCTGAAAACAAGCAAGCGGAAAATTGTTATTTGTAAGAAAAGAAAGCGAAAAAAAAACAAAACACCACAACAAAACCAAAACTGTTGACCCCTTTAGCATTGGAAAACGGTCAAAACTAGCATTTAAAATTTCGTCATTGTTTTAATGACGTATTACATCTAACACCTATACATCTAACAACTAATCGTTCATGGTAAGGGTTGTTTGTTTTAAAGGTTGCTATTCTTCAGTTAGACACAGGCATGTATCATCAGATGATCTCTGGCGAGATTTGAACACGACCCAACAAGCAGCGAACAGACAAAGAGTTAATGAAACCAACGGTACCCGACCAAGAAACCCATCTGACTGGAAAACATCATCCGGCTTGATGTTATCTAAATGGAGAGAAGAATTTTCGTATACTGCTTAAATTCTTATAATATTATACGACACGGAGTCATCAATTCTAAAATATACATTTTGTCAGACTCACTTTATCAAGTACGTAGAGGGACAAGAGCGGAGATTTCTGAGGGACAAATCTCTCAAAATGGCAATTGGCCGGTGGTATGAGATATGGTCCTCCGGATTAAAGTCCACCTATGACGGTAAAGAATAGGGCATAGACTTTCACGCAACATTTAGCTTTCAAGATGTATTCTGTTGTCGTTATAATGAGCCAGGAGTATGGCTCCCTGCGACCATATCCCCTTTTACACCGGTTGTTAATACACCTACCCTGTTCATTTTGAGGGTAAAGGTGCAGCGGGAAGATTTCACATATTAGATGCCCCTAAGAATTGAAAGCCTCGAATTTGTACTGATGTTAAGCCTCCATCAAAAAAATACTACCATCTGAAACGAGTGGAAACGATAGGCCGACGCTGAAAATTATTTCTTTGGTAAACAAATTTTACAAAAGTATAATTCGTATTTAAGGAAAGCAGAAAATTCAAGCCCTGCTTTATATTAATATAAGTAACATCAAAAATCACCTTCTCTCACTTCTGGGAAACAAATGTAACTAAAAATTTCAAAGATAAAATAAAAAACTCAAATAAACCAAAAGCTCGTCCCAAACGTTAAAGGAAAATGTATTTTCTTGTGGGATACACTTAGAAGCAGGTCAAGTTTAAACTCGGGTTTACAGGAGAATGTCAGACAGGAACCATAGTCGTGCTCTATAGAAGGACAACGGAATAACGCGTGAAACTAATGTTGCGTGAAGAGTCAACTGAATCGATACCTTATTTGTTCACCAATTGTTTGCGGCACTGTGAACCTGAGGAACTATATCTCTGCCACCGCGTATAACTATTTGGGCATTGGTGTTTAATGTTACTCCTTAATGTTACACTTCGCAAGAAATATCTAATAAGATAAAAAGATAGTTAACCAAAATCTTACCTAACATGTGTATCTTAAACGAGGATCCTATTCCTAAGCCTGAGGTGCCCATCATGAATTTGCAACACGACTCGTTCAAAATGTGTTGATGGTTTCTAGGCAAAAATGACCTGCTTGCTTGTCCAGATTCTGATGATGCACTTTTGTCATGATTGCGCATTTTTGCGATGGGAAGGGGTGTGTGAACATGAAAAGTTGGTAAAGTTTCCACACGGGGTGAAAAGGTATAGACATGTCTTCATCAGGTTTTTAGGTTATTAAAAATCTGTTCTTATATCTATAACATTTTATGTTTGCAGGACAGGCCAAAAAAACTAGACAAGGTTATCGGGGGGGGGGGGTAGATAGATGATCGCATGGTTTCAAATTGTTCGTATGGGAATGTTACAAAAGGGATAACATTATTGATGTCATCAGTCCAGAAGAAAATCTAACAAATTGCCAGAGTGTGGATCACCAGAGACCCTGTGGGTTTAACAATATATTTACTTTTAATTATATCCCAGTATCAAACAAAGCACAAAAGTGGTTGTATTTTATTACATTAATTCTATAAACGTTTAATTTACCAACTTGCCATATATCTCAAAATGCAAAAGATGGAAAGTTGCATCTGAAGATTGGAATCACGCTAGGTCAATGTTGCCTAGAAACCATCACAACGTTTCGTGCAGACTCTTTGCAAGGCATTTCCAAGGTCTATGACTCTACCCCAGCCCTGGACTAAATCGAACTGGGGACCTCAGAGGCGCAGAGTGAGGAACGATCCATTGTGCTACCGTTCCTCCATCATACCTGAAGCCGTTGGTGGCAATGTACATCCATCTATAAGGGAAACTCTGAGGTTTGCAAACACCCCTTTGGCAAAAAAATAGTCATTTCGAAATCGTAACTAAATACCTTGTTTAGGCCTGTAGACAGACGAGTCATTCAGTTGTGGCGAATTCAGGGTCCTTTCGACATTGCGTACGACCTTGATCCAGACAAGCTCACGTTTGCTCACGTCACGCTTATTAACCACTGGTAGACAGCCGGCCGGCTCACACACGTGTGATGTAGCGTCAGATCTCAGATACGTTGCCACAGCATCAAAAAAACATGAGCTACACCTAGATAAAAGTAAATTTCCTATGAGAAAAATAATATCACGTTTTCCTATTGAGCAATTTTCCCGGAACGATTCAGGTGAAAGTATTTTAAATGTTTTTAATAGAAAATAGAAAATGACCTCTCTGCTATTTCTTACTTTTTACCGGGAAAATTCTCTCTCTCTCTCTCCGTAAAACATCCTTCTTTGGGAGGAAGTTTTGCCAGACAACATAACGGATCACGCCAATAGAAAATAGCCTGTTTTGGTCATTGCACATGCAGTAGGGAAACCGGAAATTGGCAGGGGTTCGGTCAATGCGGGCAACGGCGCGGGTTACGATTTAGATTGCACACATGCACGGGAAGATCCATCAAAATGACAAACCAAGTCCCATTTTTTGCATGTTGCTTGACGTGAAGTAAACTATGCATCTCGTCTTCACCGTGCCTCAGTGGAGATTTCTTTTTTTAATTTCAGCATTTATACTGGCCAGTTACGAGTTCCTTTGCTTGTTTTTCACCCGATAACTGATAACTTTATCAAAATTCTTTTTAACCTAAATTAAATGTTAGTACACGATCAAACCACCAAATGATTTACCGATGTATGCATGTCAACGAAAGCAAATGCTTCCAACCCGAACCGTTCAAACCATGGGATCACTCGAGGAGTTAATTCAAGGTGTTGTCATTAGAGCATCTGAAGAGTACAGCAAAAACAAAAATTAAAGGGAGCAGTGGCATTAAAAAATATTCAGGATTAATGAGGTGAATTGACCCGTATAAAATCACTTCCCAAAATTGGAAAACATTTGATGTTTACATTTGTAAAAAAACAGCACGGTCACAGGCGATTCCTGCCACGTAAAATCACGGACATACCCTGCCAGATTACAGTGTATCGAGCATGTTTTGTGACACAATAGAGAAGTATTCATAGGATTCAGACATCGTACTTCCGGATTGTAGTGAGATATTCTATTCTATTTTATTGTATACTTTCTGATGTGGGTCCATTGATAACAAACTCGATGGACCGACTCTGATCTATTGGACCAATGGTCGCCATTAAATACAGTGTCGTGAATTGAACGTGCCTGCGCTTGACTGCTAAATTCAACGGGATGCAGTCAACCCGGTTGTGGATGGGAAAGTAACTATAGTCCCGCCGGGAGCCACAGTCCGGGGGCTATGCACGACAAGGGAATAAAGCCTGAAACTAATATTGCGTGAGAGTCACCTGAATTGAGTGCCATATTCTTTACCGTTGTAGCCGGACATGAGTACGGCGGGGACTATAATTACTTCTACAACTGACCATAAACGACCCACACTTTGTTTAATCTCGCAATTCTGGAACTACATATGTACAGGGCTACGCTATGTCACTGGTAGTCAATGTTAATTAATATTCCTGTCGAACACAGTACAGTTAAAAACTTGTCAGTTTACGGATTTCGGTATGATTATACACTAAATATTGTGGCTTGTTTGATCATCTGAAAATGCGGGTATAGACAGAATGCTTATAATTCATAAAGGACGCACTAATGTGGATTTGCTAGAGGGGGCAATATCCAGCTCGGTGTGTTAGATGGGGACACTCGTTAGTTCCAGGTAGTGGTGAAAAAAACGTCCCGATTAAAAGCCCAAAACTGTCCCGGTCGCAAGGGCAAGATATCCAGAAAGACCCGATTTAGCATGAATAGCCATCATTTTTCATCACGATACCCCTCCCGATTTTATTTTCAGAGGGGGCCCTCTGTCCCCTCTCAAACCCTCGGGCACTATAATGCCCACCGCACTATTGGCAAATCTTAACAAGGGTGATGAACAATATCCAATGGTAATACTAACCGCAGTTTTAAGCTCTTGGTCGATGATAAACCAGGGAATAGTAAAGTATAGTCTGCGGACCATCATTGCCTACTGGCCATTAGGTGGTTGATCTGTATACAGGGCATTCCGAGCTTACCTGTACGACCTTGATAATGCCATCCCGCGTCACCTCCACTCGACTTTGTTAACGAATTGCTCTTCTTACAGAAAGCAATCAAGCAGGATGGTTATTTGTTGCAGATGTAGGGCAACATACAATGCAGTAGATCGCCATCGTGTTGAGGAAACAGACAGCCTCTACTTTCTCAACACTTCGAATGTTAGATACCACATGGAATGGAAGGAGTTAGAGCTGAAATTATCCACATTAATTTCAGGCGAGTTGACCCCTACACCCCTTTCCCCAATGAAGGGAGAGGATATATTTTTAGGATACACATTTTGTTTTATAAATTCCCTCAATTTGCACTTGTTGTAAAATACCTACCGAGAGATTCGAAATTTATTGGACAAACAAGTAAAAAAGGAAGGGACTACTACTAATTAGAAGGGATAGGAGGACAATTGTTTTGCTATAGTCTTGTTATCTGCAGTTGCGTGTGGTTAGTGCTATTTTATTTATCAGCAACTCCATGATCCAAAGCTCATGTTTCTTTCTTACCCGTCTGCAAGAAGAAGTAGTACTGGGGTGTAGAGTACGGGTTTTAGTCGGTGTTGCACACACGTTCTCGAGTTAACTCAGTCCTGGTTCGGCTGCACTTGAGCCTCGAAGTACAGCATATGATCTCAAACGAATCAATCGGATTACGGCCATCGGGTGGGTATATGGCGTCGGATTATAATATCTGTCGGCGTACAACTGAAAGTTGAAAGGTGAATTTGCCCGTACACTTCCTCGCTGATGGGGATTTGAACGTATTCAGGATGGAAACTGATGCACCAAACCCGTCTTTCCATATGCATTCTACGAGAATTTCTAAGGCTTGATCACGTGTGATGACGTTACCTGGTGTGACTGGCATAGCGTCGTCTATGACGATATTTTGGAAAATACCACGTAAGTCCATCGTGAACCTGGAATATACAGAGAAAAGTGGTGCGTTAATAACAAGGTTATTCAACGACTGTAATATCCTAGCTCTCACCGTAACACCAGTAACCCAAAACATCAGCCTATAGCCACTATAACATAGTCCTAACGTTTATGGCCATTTTGGTGATCCACAACCTCTCTTCCCTCCCCTTCGCCGCCTTACTAAAAAAGTTGAGATTTTTATATCACCTGAACCGTTGGTCTAACTATATATGTAATTAGTATTTGTGCCTATCTTATTCGCTCAGATGGTCCTTCGCTGAAGAAATTCTACTTGGTATTTTCTGTCCGTAGATGGCACCACAGGGCTTGGCGCAGCGTACTGCCGCCTTTGTGTCCTAGCAACAAAAAGGGATATCACAATTAACTGAGATTTTTTAAGTTTTTCTTTGGGATTTTTAGTAACCATAATCAAAAATGAGGTTCTGGTCCCTCGGGAAAGAGTCTTTGCAAACCCACTCTGCGGTTTTCATAAAAATCAAACAAACAAAGTTCTAAAAAAAAAAAAAATATCAGCGGAGTTAGGATATTGTAGGAATATTTTTCCCGCTTAATTAAAAAAAATTCCTTTTCCGGAATTAAAGGTGTAGGTCGCCTTTTTTTCAGTACTATTTTCTCCCTTTTATCAGTAATATCACATTGATCATTTTCTCTTCTCCCCGCCATCTCCAAGCAACGATTCATGGTCATCTTTCAAGACCTAGAGAATACTCAATAATAAATTTGACAAAATACCTCCTGATATGGCACATTGGTCCAACGGCGTCATTAAACGGACATAGTGCTGTAGATCAGTACCAACACACGATCTATCTGCAAAATGCCAAATCATGGCATCCTACATCGCCAATGAGCTCGCGAACGTCCTGTCATAGTATTTTCTGCGCAGATTCAAATCGCTGAGGTGTTCGGTAGGATTTGGTTGGAAAGTGGTTGGATGATGGTTGGATGGTGACGGTCGATGGGTGGTGGGTTGGCCATGGGTTGAATGTCGTTCTGTCCCGTTCCGCCGTCAGTTGGCCATGGGTTGAATGTCGTGGGGCTGTCGGTTGGAATTGGATATGAACCTAACAGATTCGGATGCAAAATTGTTGAAAAAGAAGAAGAAAAGGAAATGGGATTAACACTTACGCGATTTTTTTTTATAAAAGATCATTTGCATTCCCGTATGTGTATAAAGGGGGTGAGGTGTCAAAGTGGACTAGCTTTGAAAACAACTTTTCCATAGGATTTTTTTCCATGAAATTTTGCACATATAATGATTGCCCAAGGATGACATTATTTACTGAAAATTTGAAAAATATTGATTAGTTCGGAAATTAGGGGCGAAACTTTGATTTTTGCGCGCGAAAAGAGACCATTTCAATTTTGCTTTTTCTCTCACATTGTACAGTAGAATTAGAAATTAATGGTTGCTTTGATTTAAGAATAGATTAAATTTATTATGTAGAACCAAAGAGGTAGGCATTTGAAATATTTTAGGGTGTCTTTATTTATATAAGACCCTTTTCCGAAATATGTTTCTAACCACTCACTCTACAAGGTAAATGTATTCCCGGTTTAGAAGTGTTTATAGTCCGCCGGGCTCTAAAGTCCGCCGTCCGGCTTAAAATAGGGCAATCGAATCAGTCGAATTTTGCCCGGGCGGACATGATTACTTTTATACCGGAACTATTTCAGGCTATTTACATATCAGCATGTAATCATTAATGAAGCCTTCATTTTAATTAGCATTAGTATTTCAACAGCATAAGTCTAAATGCATGGGTAACCACAAAAGATCACTGCCCAATTTACAAAGGTGATTCAAAAATAAGTTTACTCCTTTTATTGTGGTTTTTATAACCAATCTAGAAGGAATCCATCCTTACTATAATTTATTTGGGAAAAGGGCATTCTCAACGTCCTTAATGAAAAGATTTTTTTTTTACTTTGCTCATGCCAAACCCGAGATATACTCATTGCATAAAATCACCAATTTTCCTAGCTGCACATATTTGCACTTCCATGAAGTAGTGAATGGTATGGTGCATCATTCAAATACAAAATACAGACAGTGTTTTTGGGGCAGGTCATTTCGGATCCATCTAGCGTTCGCTTTTATAGACCATTTGACCATTCGCATAGACAGCGAGTATATTGCACAATTTCGTTCACACGAGCGCATATTCATGCAATGCAGCTTTCATGAAACTGGGGAGTCCGCTGACGCTCCGCGTCTTTTATCTCCAATTCCCCCACGACAATGAATATACAGAGACTGCAAACCTGACCATTCAAACGTTTCTCCCCCAAAATACACATAATTGTGCAATAATGATATTGTATTTCATTTATCAACAGTACTATATTACTTTAACACTATTTTTATTACGAACTGTCTTTGGAATTTACGTTTGTTCAAGATCTGCATAAATGCCCTGGGATTGTTTCTTGGGGTTGCATGTCATGAGAAGTCTTACCAAAGCCCAAGGAGGGGCGACAGACCCGGAGATTTAAAGAATAAAATTAAAATTTACAAGTTTCTCATTTAATTCTTTATAGTAAGACTGTGTGAGAAATTGCCTCTTTCTGATGACATTTTCGTTGTTAAGATGTGCTGCAGAGTTTTGACAAAACCAAACGACAATGAGTAATGTCTTTTTGAAATCACCCTGTATGACAAAAAAAAACTGTACGATTTTAAATGTCTTTTCCCTAAAAAATGCGCAATCAAGTGGTTCGACTACAAAAAAAACCCCAAAAAAATCCTCGCTTTAAAAAGTTTAACACGCGAAAAACGAAATCCTGGATCCACATGGATCCATATGGTGTTTAAACCGGCCACATCCATGCAATGTAATTCTTTCATTTATAAATGCAAAGTTTATTACATACACTTTTAGACATGTTTTACACTCATACATAAAGTATAGAAATACGAACACACCAACACTCCTAGAATTCTCCGCTACCATAAGTTTAAATGAATCGTTACAAATTATAAAGAGAGAAACAGAAAATGAGCCAACAAACAACCAAACCAACCATAGACAGAAACGAGAAAAAAGAAAAACACTCCACCATCCCCCCCCCCCCCCCCCTCCCCCCGATCCCCCCCCCCTCACTCTTCCCCCTCCCCCTCCCAAACAACCCTACACTGCAAAATCCCCGCTACCAACCAACTTTAGTGCTCAACGGAGGGTAGTTCCTATGGACCCGCTCAGTCACCACCTTTCCGCACTGAATCCATGATTTTCATGATTAAAAAAAAAAACTTTGCAGTGGTCTAAAAGGATTTTTGTACGTCTATTGTCTTCATATCTTTGAAGAAAAAGCAGAGATCAAAGCATATAATTCTATTTAAATGCAATTAACGGACACATATCTTATAAGTAATTTCGAATTAGTTTTGGAAATATATTCTAACCTCGTAACTGAACATGGAGATGTGCAATTTTACCTTAAAATGAGAACACTAACAAATACCTACAATTTGTGTCACTCTTTAACTCATGAATAAGCTGGAAGTAACAATATCTATATTGTTTTTCCCTTGTTGATTTTTACAGCATCTTACTTTGCGATACCAATAGCTTTGTCAAAGACGCCTAAAGGTTCTCCACGCAACTCTTATAGGAGCGCAGAAGGCACCCCGAGCCCCGTTGGATTAAGCACCAAACTTGCACACTTGTTGTTTGGTCACTAGAAGCATATTACAGGTGGGTGCCATTTTTTGAAGTCCAGGTCAAGAAGGCCGCAATTTCCATAAATGGCTGCCACAAATCTTCCATAAATAGCGATTCTGGCTATACAAATAGGCTCTTACTTGAAAGGTTTGATGTAGTTTAAAACTATATTTATATGTTTTAAACACTTTAAACTCGAAGGTAACTAGGTAATTGTGGACAACTTCTTATTTTGATAAATCAAGATGGCGCCAATCCCATTTTTCAGCCAATAATTTTGTTCATATTCAACCTAGACAGATGAATTTGGTATCTAATGCCAGTGTTTGTGAGGTCAAAGAATCCATTAAGCCCAATTACATGACCATTGACAACTTACTTCACGGTCATCTAAGATTGGAACTGCCAAGAAGGTACCAATTTGCCGCGAAGTCAAGTTGGTGACAGATATGGTACCTACTACTTAATTTATAGTGGTGGTTGTGGTATAGTCAACCGATTTTTTTTGAAGTCAAGGAATCCATTAAAACTATTTCATGACACATGAGGGCTTAGTCACTCCAAAAGACGGCCAAGAAGTTCGCCATATGGCACGCGAAATCATATTTGGAGCAATAGGGGTATTAATACTTAACTTATATAGTGTGGTTTGTGTGTAGTTAACCATTTTCCAAGGTATGGAGGTGTCCCATTAAAAACAATCATTAACCATTGAGAGCTTACATCAGGTCAATCCAGATGGCTGCCATAGGTCACCAATATCCCGCTTAATCTGTTTGAGCAAAACGATTCTTCATTTCAAATGAGTGGAACTAGAGGTCTCCTTTTTCATCTTTTTTGGAGGTCAATTAATCCAATGACGCAACTTAAGGTGTTACTTGCTTTTTTCTATCATTTGTATGTGTTTTGATGGTGGCAGTTATTGGATCAGTTGTGGGTTTTCATAAAATTATAACATGTAGCATATCCTTTAGTGGTATATTTAGGAATTAACATTCGAAATAATATTTGGATCAGATATGTTTTCGTGTTGAAAAGGTCGAAAATTAGGCCAGTATTAGAATTTAATAATCAATCTAAACAGTAACTCAGGGGTATTTCAAATTCTCGGTAGTGTCGACTAATGAAGTGCTGGTTTTTAGCCAACCAGAAACGTATTTCTGTATATAAATTACCTTCCGGGGTTTTTCTGGGCGGCATCTATCTCGACGCTCTGTGCTCCCTGATTGGCTGTGCTCGACTCTCGTTAGATCCTAACTGTCGGAGTTGCGGTGGAACTGGCTGTTGTATAAACTTCCTGTAAATTAATTCTCGGGGCAGTTGATATCCCCTCACTCGTAAGAAGAGCAACATGGGTAGGGAGAATTACAAGGTAAAAGATTTATATTGAAGAAGAGAGAAATATTATTTTGGTTAGAATTATTTCAAGAAGCAGATAGACGAACCGTAGGTTGCAAGAAGATAAAAAGCATCCACCCCAGACGCATAAAGAAGTTTACATATACATTGAGAATAGAAATTATTTCATTGTGATTTGAAGGAAAAGTAAGGGAAATAATCATGCTTATGACGTACAAATTTTTATTCAAAGAGAGCGGGTTCTTTTTGTATGTACTATAACCGGCCGTCCGCAAACTAATTCCCAGCGGCATTGCAACCCGTTCCAAGTGCCGAGCTCCTTACCCTCGCTCCTACCAAATCTGAGTGGTAGCCTACTCCAGAATTCACATTGGCACTCCAACCCTGTCCAGTGCTCCGAGCTCTTCTACCTCTCTCCTGCAACTGCGGGTGGTGTTACATCCGACACGACTGTCCAACCCTGTCCAAGTGCTCTAGCTCAATCTGTCTTGCTCCTACAGCCCGATGGTTGCTCCTCAGACTCTAACTGCACAACAGCACTCCAACATGTCAAAGCGCCCCTCTCATCAGCACTCCTACTAACTCTGAATGGCACTCCTCCTGCACCGAGCATCTCACCAGCGCCTGCCAATCCTAAGCGCTTGGAGCTCCTCTCCGTCGCTTCTATAACACTGAGTGGTACTCCTCCTGCTCACCAGGCACTCCAACCCAGTCCAAACGCTTTGAGCTCCTCTAGGCAGGTTCTACTACTTCAAGTGGCCGCTGCTCCTGTTCCGGACTTCGTCCCAGCACTCCAACCCTGTCCAAAGGCTACAAGTATCACTCCTACCGCCCCTGAATGGCACTCCTCCTTCAACGAGCTTCGCATCATCACTCCTGCCAAGCCTTTTTCGGCCGAGCTCTTCCGCCTTGCTCCTGCAAAGTTCTCTCTCGCTCTCTTCCTCAATACGATTCCCACCGGAACTCCCACCCCGTCCAAGTGCTCCTAGTACCACCTTGCGCCTACCCGGGCCGAGCGAAAACCAATCGCTCGGCACCTGTAAGCCTCCGCAGCACCTATATTTCCAGGGAGCATTTCACGCCTAGCACCGCATCGTGTTCAAGCTCTGAGTCATCATTGTCTCAGTAATCACTATTTATCCACTCCAGTCGAGACTGCGCTTTATTCTCCCCTGAGTTTGATGCTAAGGATTCTTCGGCCATGGTAACTAGGTCAGGCTATGACTGGGATGCAAACAGTGCTTCTGCTCTAGTTTAATAAATATTCCTCACCCTTTCTTTTCTCCCTGCTCCGCTCCCACTGGTTTCATAATATCTCAAATAAAAATTTTACATCTCTGCTATTTATTCCAGTGGGGACGTCCGGGGTTCACGGTTGTGGGGCTGCCCTTCAGATCCCTACTACATATCAGCCAGCTTCACCTTCCTCTCCGCCTTGGGTTTCCTTGTACCTGTGTACACGTGCACCACTACCACTTACCATAAACAATCAGTGTAACTTCTCCTTTAGTTAGCATCGGAGCCCCCAATTGTTCCTTAGCAGTATGTATACTTTCCCACCCTCGAAAGCATTGCAGGTCACCCTTTAACACTAAGGCTTGGACCTTACCGTCCCTCTGGAAGAGGGAATATTTGAGGTAATAACATTTCCTTTGTATTATCTTTTATAATTAACTCATGGTGGCTATTTTGGATTGGCCACGGTCACAATCACTCAATTACGTTAACTTGTTTGAATGAATGACTGGACCCCAACAAGTATATAATGACGCCATCAAATAACACCGAGGTAACTATGAAGAACCATTAGCTCAATCATGATAAGGTGGCCATATTGGTGCCTTAGTGGCATCCATCTTGGATTTTGGACCAGGTGAAGGCTCTCAATTGTTTCAGATTGATTTTAAGGATCCCTTGACCATCTTTTACAATGGTTTGCTAGACCACGAACACTACTATAAGTATTAAGTACCCTAGTGCTCCAAACATGAATTTTGGCGGCCATATGGGATCTTCTTGGCAGCCATCTTGGTTGCCATGATGTAAGCCCTCAATGGTATGTAATTGGGTTTTAATTGATTCCTGATCTCAAACAACGGTTTGACTGTATCCAAACACCGCTATAAGTAAGTTGTGTAAGTACCCTATTTCTCCAAACTTGACTTGTGCACAAATTTGTGACCTTCTGGCAGCTATCTTAGATTAACCATGAACGTAAGCCTGCATTGGTAATTTAATTGGCTAAAGTTCCATGGCCCGATCGCTAAAAGCTTCGTCCCCAGAGACCCCAGATTTTACCGGAGTGTCAAATTTGATATCAAAGAAACCTACTATTTTGTCTCTTTACCCTGTGAAATCTTAGGGCTAAAAGGAGGTTTGTTTGGATGTTATGAGCGAAATGGGCTCCTTTTGGTCAACCATTTAATTTTACACATTACCCTAAATCAACGTTTTTAGCTCTCACATCAAAACGGGTTGAAATATCGTCGCGAAACGTTACAGACGGGGTTTGGAGGTGAAGGCCATCCCTATCAGGTGCAAAAATTATAGACTTAAATCGGGCCATCCCCCTTTAATGCTTTCTTGACTCAAAGATATGAATAGATAGCAAAATCATCCTCCTTGGGTTAAATATTAACAAAATTATATCTGAAAATTGGTATTGGCGGCCAGCTTGGCTGCCATCTTGAATATCTCAAACGCTCACGGGTCGTATATTCTGAAAGCGGATACCTTCGGCTACACAAATCAACATAAAATAAACTATATACAACATTTCCAGGTTCATCTGAAAAATCCAGTTCCGCTGCTGACTAACACGTTACCTTATTATATACATCCCATAGAAAACATAATAGACCTCGCGCCCAATCTAATAGCAATTTAACTCGGGGTAATACTGTATTGTAAGGACCCAATTTAACAGTGTCACAGTGTTTGACCTTTTGACCTCTCGTGGTCCTGGAATTAGGTACAGACTGGGCATTCGCCTTTAAAGTTTCTATGGGACATGATACAATAATTTTCTCTAATAAATCCTGCAATAAACTGATTACAATGCATCTAGTAAAACGCTGTGGCTTTACACGTCTTATCCTGTGACATTTGACATCTGTGTTACACTAACCAACCCCCACCCAACCCCTTCCCACATGTGACCCAACTTGACTGTTGTTATGGGGACATGTAACACAATAAGTAAATGTCTAATCCCCGCATCGTGGCAAATACATACAGATTGAACAGTATTACACCAATATGACCTTTGACCTCTGCCTAACCGTGACCTAGGCCCTCAGACTTGGCACCCCTTTTAGAATGTCTAATCTGTGGGACCTAGAGTAATTGTGCAAAGTTGGCGCTTTATCGGCGTGTCAACGATTTTTGCCCAAATTTTGGCTCTAAGCACTGAACTAATAGTCTTTGCTGAAATAGGCACACTTCTGTGCCAGCAAAATGTGTTAAATTATATAGTAGTCATCGCAAGGAGAAAATCATTCCCCCATGAGAAGATTTATCAAGGTAAAAATAAAGAAAACTACATCGGTCTATGGGACCGCTTGTGGTCGCCTGCCGTCGCGGGTTGTAAAGTACCTTGCATCTGACCTCTGTCCTTTGTCAAAATGATGGATCCCATGATTGCATTTATGACTCATGTTTTGTTTAAATCCATCTAGTATGGTCGGATATTACAGGAAATGTTAGCCATTTCACATCAACAACAACTAACATCATACATCAACCAGACATCAACAGACAATAGAGACAAAGCGTATCCCTATGTTATTCACGCTCCACGTATCAATCATGGCGATTTTTTCACGCGCTGTTTATCGAGTTTCACGCGCTGTTATCGAGTTTTCCCGCCATATGTCAGGTTGTTTCAGCTTTATCTGTACCGAGTTTACAGCTCTATCTGTCCACTTTGCCCTCTATACACGAGTTGCTCTCTATCTGGTGAGTTTGACATAAATCATGTCCAGTTTTCGCTCCACGTATCAAATCATGGCGAGTTTTTCCCGCGCATGTCCTAGTTTCACGCGTGTGTATCGAGTTTCATCGCCATATGTCGAGTGTGCAGCGTTATATGTCCGAGTTTACAGCGATATATGTCGAGTTTACCCTCTATACATCGATTTTGCTCTCTATATGGTGAGCCTTGACATAAATCATGTCCAGTTTCAAAAATCTCGACATGAAGTTTTTTCTCACATGAGGAAACTCGACATGATTTTTTGGGTGTATGTGTAAAAAAAAGAAAAAAATCATGTCGAGTTTGCTCATTGTGAAAAAAAAATCATGATCGAGTTTGCGCATGTTGAGAAAAAAATCATGTCGAGTTTGCTCATGGTAAGAAAAAACTTCCTGTCCGCGTTTGCTTCGGTTGAGAAAAATAATGTCGAGTTTTGCTCATTTTGAGAAAAAAATCATGTCCGTTTTGCAGATGTTTGAAAAAATCATGTCCAGTTTTTTTAAAACTCCTCATGATTATTCGGACATGATTTAATTCTGGACTGATTTATGAAACTCGTCACATAGAGTTCAAACTGGATAGTCAGCGCTGTAAACTCGACATATATAGCGGGGTAAACTATCGATATCAGCGCATGAAACTCGCCATGATTTGATACGTGGAGCGTGCCTACCTATTATTAGAGTAGATATGTGCAATATTTTTGGGGGAATTTGTGCACTGGTGATAAAATCATTAAATTTGGCACATATCTAGGGCATGTCATAAGAAAGACTTTTAGCTATAGTGGCATTGCGATTTGTCGCCTGATTAAAATGGCGGGCATTTTTTCAATGGCTGCCATTATTGCATTTATCCTCTAGATTTTAGATTGGGATATAATGCCTTGTTTTTCAGGCAATTCAATCTGGCATTTGATGCACATTGGATGTTTAAAAAGACGTTCGATCAAATTGCCTTGCATGTTTAACCCATGGCATAATTACGGCCATTTCCCCAAATGGCCGCCATTAACAGCTATTACATATTTGCCTGAAATTATGTATAACTCTTTTTGCATAACAATCAAGAGAAAACAGTTTTTTATTTTGAGGCTTTCAATTGTTGTATGACAAAGTGGGGGGGGTGGGGTTGCCATTTTCAAGATGCTGCCATTATTACTCTTTTATAGTCTGTTGTAAACAGTACAATACATTTTGGTTATAGAGTCACAGTCTTCACACAGTTAGGGTGTGCCTTAAGCATGGGTTTTAATTATAAAATAATCGAGTTTTCTGATATAAACAGTGGTTTTCCTTACAACAAGCTACCACTGATCTGCATTGGGTTACCGTGTAGAGATAATTTTCTGCAATCCTTACTTCTTGTGTTGAATGAAGAGGTATTTTTGTAATACCCCCAATAAAACTCAATAAATCAAACCAACACCAAGTGGTTGCCAAGACTTCATTAAAAGTCTGTTTTTTCAAACTAAATGTGATCCATGTTGATCCAACTACATGTCAGAATATGCATTTAGCAGAAGTTTACTAGCCATTGGTGTACAAAACAATTAAAATAACTAGAGTG
>JAMKCH010001954.1:0-110850 GCA_023653785.1 Ophioderma brevispina
TTTTTCGCTTCTGCTGTAGATACAGATGATTTGGGGGACCTACTTAATACGTGTATGTGCTAATCAGGGTTGGCTTCAAGGGGATGCCCAAGAATATCAAATTCAGAATTTTTAAACAGGTTTTTAAAGTCAATACATTGCATTAATTTTTTTTACCTACATAGTTAATCATGACATTTTTTCCCTCCTAAGCTGCCGCACCTGTTTCTATAAATTGTAAGCGAGGTTTAAATGCATCGTTGATGCTCTCGTTATCATAATCCCTCTAGTGACAAACTGATTTTTTCATTCAATTTATTCACTCTTGAGCCATCTATTGGACCCACTTACTGCAAATTCCTCTTAATGAAAATATAGAGTTCTTGAGTATACAATCATTGTTAGACGGTGATGGAACTGCTTGTCATGATCTATCTATTAAGATTTGATTAAATGTTCTATACAGCTATCTAAATTGTCCCTCCATGGAAATTAAAAAAAGATGAAGTAAAGAGAGTAGAGTTTTAGACCCACGAAATTCGTGGGTCTATACTACTGGGGTTTTGAAGCCAATGCTTTTGTTAACTGCGTGGTTTATCTTACTATCGTATTGTCCTTGACATTTGCATGTGTGTTTTGGAATGACGTGGAAAATAATGCATCCCCCGCGTCCCTTTCGTTTGGCGACAATAAGGTTGTGAAAGCCATTTTTAGGGTCTAACAAACAAATTGGTTATTTGGTTCGTGACGTGTCATACAGCTCCTTTTGGATGTGTGCATTGTTTGGCCATGCAAGCTGTTGGGCATAGCAAAGTCAAATCACACGTAACCTCTGGCAAGCCTTTCCCTTGTCCTTCCAGATTGCAGCCTTATGATATACCTTAGTTTTGTCAATCAGTGTGCTTGCAATTGTGTTTGTTTACTGATTAGAGTCACTTACCTTGCAAGGACACACATTCCATGTCTGTTGATTATTCCAGGCTCACACCTGCCTGTCCGTGAGCACATTATGCAATATGCTAGTACATATTTTTTACAATGGAACTATTAAATGTAACATTCTGCACATGAGTAATTTAAAAATGGTATTATATTTCCTCAGAATGTACATTTGTGTTTTTATTTCATGATAACCCAACATGCACCCAATCGAATTTGCCACTAAGTGACCGGCTCAATATTATTCTGGTCCTGTCAGATAGTACTATATCCCTGACCCCAGTAAAAATCATTTCTTTCTCAATTTAAAATAACTGACTGGAATTTCCTTGATCCACTAACTTTCTTGTTTGTGTGTGTGTTTGCATGTGTGTGTGTCTACATGTATGTGTGTTGTAAACAAATGTCAAAATAAGTAATTAACATTATGAACCATGTATTAACAGTATAACAATTGTTCAGTCCAGATAGTATAATTCCTCTACCCCAGTAAAAATCATTTGTTTCTCAATTTAAATACTGTCTGGAATTTCCTTGATCCACTAACCTTTCCTTGTGTGTGTGTGTATGTTGGTGTGTGCGTGTGTGTGTTGGTGCGTGCGTGCGTGCGTGTATTCGTGTGTGTCTGTGTATGTGTGTCTTCCCGTCTCTCGGCTGGCTGTCATGTTTGTAGGTGTGTGTCTATATGACAAAACGTTCAAGTCGAGGGACCGTCCTTATGTTATTTAACATTCTTTATATGTTAATAAGCAGGAGTCCGTCTTCTCTGGTAAAGTAATCCTCTTAGCATGTCTCATCTTCCATGCCTCGCGACGTCTTCAAATGGGGCATCAAGAGTGGGAAGTGGTATCAATTCGTCGATAATGCCTATTGTGGTGCCAGTGGATAAACATTTTGTTACAGTACTTTGGACAAAAGCGCATCAGTGAAGGCAACAAAGTTCGTACAGAATCAATTGTGACAAGGTTGAAAAATATAGGCCTATGCGGTGAGTTATGGATGAGTTCATCAACTGTCAGATGTTTAGGGTTTTTTTGGTGAGTGGTGTCATTCATTGATTAGTTATGTTTTAGAGGGTTTTTTTTTGGTGTGTGTAGTTTATCGATGGAGTTCACCAATGATGAATTGTTTTTTAGAGTCTCTGTTGGTGAGGTATGGTTAGAGTTCATTGATGAGTTATGGTTTTGAGTTCTTGGTGGTCTCGAAGCCGGGTGACCGCCTTGTATCTATAAAAGCCATTCCTCCATTATTTACCTTTTTTAAGGCACTTCCATTAATCAATTTACCAATTAATTCCTCCATTTACCAATTAAAGGTCCATTCAGGCCATTTCTAGTTACCAATTAAGGGCATTTCCTCCATTTTCAAAGGGGCCATCCATCATTACCTTGGAAGGACATGCAATTTTATTTAAAATTAAGTTCCATTTCTTCATTTACCAGATAAAGGCCGACATTCCTCAATTTACTAATTATTAAAAGGCTCTTCCTCCATTTACCAAATAACCGCATTCCTCAAATTTACCAGTTCAAGGGCCAGTCCAATTAAGGGGCATTATATGATTTTCTGCAAATGGTTAAGATTATAATTGGATAAAAGAGGCATTTGTAATTTTTTCAAAAATTATGACAGGAATGTAATTTTTTGCCACCATTTGAAGAAGAGCACCCCTGGTTTTCATGTTGACCTCAAATCCTTTGTACTACACTACTTTTCTATTTTGCCAAGCATTTTTTATGTCCATCTTGAATCTTAATTTGTTCAAAACTGTCGGCCAAACCATAACTGTCTTAGGTGGCTCATGCATTCGTCTCCAAGAATTCATTCCAGTTCAACCATACACTTGGGTCTTATGGCTCTTGATGCTCCGTTTAGACATCCGTATTTAGAGAGTAAAAGAGGATTGTTGTTTTTTTTTCCTATCTAATATCATGTCATATATATCATGTCCATATTGTTGGAGTAGCCGGTATCCACTCATATAATATATATATTAGATCGGCAAAATAACAAATCCTTCTTTTATTCTAATTCTTATTTAGTTTTTTTGTTTTTTAAACACTACTATTTTTCTTTTTCAAAAAATGAACCACCCCGTACTAGCTGCGTGTACTTCGTAACCTTACACACGCGCGCGTAAACACTGCGCACAACGCACTATCTAATAGCGCCTCATATTACTAGGCAACAACCAATGATATTGCGTGTTTAGTACTAAACCCCGCCTACTGAATAATAATTCACATTATCAGGTATGGGTAATTGCTAAATACGCCAACATGTACTTCAGTATTTTAGTTCATTGATACTAAGGCCTATACATGTGACAATCTCTTTTTTATCATACGACTAAGCCATAAGCCATACTAATATTGTACTAATCCAGAGAAAACACATTTTCAATGTTTAATTTTACCGATATAAAACATCACACAGTTAATATCCCATGATGTGGGCACAGCACACATTTAACTACAAGCACACATTTTCAGTGGAAATTGTTCCATTGCAAGTAAAGCCTGATCTTAGCATATTTATTACAAACTTAAGAATAATTTCTTTTGTTCTGGTATTCCTCATTTGTTGATGAGGTCAAAGGTTATGTGCTAAGGTCAAGTCATGTGGATGTCAATTTGCGAGAACTACGAAGTTCCAGTTCTCATGACAATAGGTGAACCTATAAAACCGCAATTGACCTACATTAGTGCAGGCTATCGCAGCAGACGTAGTGTGTGATGTACAACCCATACTTTTTTCTCAAGTCATAAAGTAGAAATACACAGCATCAAAATATTTTCCCAAAATGTAACACAGAACTTACAATGCCTTCTAATATCATAATCTTCATTTTTGATGGGGGATGAGTGGTGAGGTTGAGGTTGATATATCAGTTTGATCTACTCTCCGACAGAGAATGTAGGGCTAGACAAGCATATCGGTGCTGCACATGTAGGCACTCAGATAAAATTAAGGATCAACTCGTTAACAACAAGGTAGCACTACTAGCAGTTGTTTTCACATCTATGCATGGCACGTTGATATCAATTACATCAGGCAAAGGCTGCCGCGGGCAAATTTACCCTGCGTCTTTGAATTTCCCAGCTTAATATATTTACCGGAACAGTAACATTCAACAGTCAAACTATATAATAAGCCAGAACTTTACCCTAGGATAGACTGGCCCCCTCCTGAGGGAGATTCTTGGGCCGTCAACCCTAAACACACCCCCCTAGCAAAGACACGACCGATCGGGACCAACCATTTCTCTGCCGGGCAAATCATTTGTCTGCCCTTAATGTCAAAAGTTTATTCACCTTAAGTAAATTTGCCTCATTTACTACAAAGTGACAGCAGAAAAGAGATGTTATGGAGCACATATTTTTTTTTCTTTTCCAAGCTCTAATGGGTGTTTCCGTAACCTGACCAGGTTTATGAATTTTTTTTTTTTTTTTTTTTCACAACACCTTGACAGTAATAAACCTGTTAAGTGGTTGAATTCCTGGTTTTTCCAAAACCTGGTAAGTTTCGGAACACCATCTCTAACGGTTGTTAGATTTCGTTTGCATGCTAACTCATTAGAGCATTCCCTTCTTTGTTTTCAGGATGATTTAGTGTGCTCCCTAAGAAAGTAGCATTCACTTGGTACCATGGACAGATTGTGGTCTGCACAAGTGTCTACAACACTGTACAGGTCATGGACCCCAACACTCTACAAGGTAGTTTAATGTACATGAGCAGCAACAGTAAAACCCTGTACAAACTCCATTTCAAGCAGAGTACAGAACTATGTTTCTCAATACATGACTTGAAACTTGTTATATTTTATATTTGGAGAGGTTTAATCAAAAAGAGCACCAGGGATGCCAGTTTCCTTAAAGGTGCAACGAGAGATTTCATATCATCAGGTGTCCTTAAAAGAATTGAAAGTACTTATTTTTACCTTGATGTAAACATTCTCAAAAATATCCCCATCTAAAGATAAGGCTGAGAAATGGTTTCTTTGGTACAACATTGTAATTTCTAATTTTGTAGGATCACCTACCATCTCCTATTTTGTACGTTCCCATTCAAGCCTTATGCCTTTTCATCTGGCTACGCTCGTTTAGGCAATACCTGACGATACCCACTGGAAAATTTGGCAACCCCTGAGTGCAACACACGTCAGGGGCCAATGATCTGGCACCACTGACTCTCATTTTGCTACGCTCATAGCAAGTTTGTGCTCTTATGTGCCTTGAGAAGTTTTGAATTTTCAGCGGATTTATAGCTTTACTCACCATCTACCAATACGTGTTCTACTCCTTTTTCTGACATTTTGGTTCGGTTCGCTGCTTCAGCCCATCCCAATTTGTTGCAAAACTGCATCCGTTTAGGTGAGTCATTGTGTGTACTTCCGCAAAAAGATGGCGGCTAGTTCACACGTGTATTCAAGTGTCTGCCTCGGGTAGACCCCTTCAAGTAATTCCCACATTCATCCAGCGCTTGAGTTGGGGAGCTTTGTGTGCTAGATGGTTCCTGTGTATTTTATCTCGCTTTTTCATCGGTTACTTAGATGTTTTTCGCGGTCAACTTTCACCCCCTATTCTACCGGTCGTACCGTAGCGACTCCATTAAAGGTATAGTCTGCCATCTGGCCGAAGTTCATAACTCGGGTTTTCTGTCATCGGAAAACATGGTTTGCCATCTGCTTCATGTGCACGGGGGCGGTGTTTGAGCCCCTCCGCTGCCTCCGTGGACTTACAGGTCTGCGGGTCAGTTTATTGGTGTTCCCGTCACCGGGGGCCCCATTACCGTTATTACGGCCGGGCCTTACCGTTATTACGGCCGGGCCTTAGACTGGTGACTCTTTTTCAGCGGCCATTGGGAAATTTTACCGTTGGAATTTTTACCGCGTAGACTCATTTGGTTTCGACTAAACATGGTGGGTGCGATACTGCAAGTTTCGTTCCCTATTTCAACATGAAACTAAAACCTCGGCGGTGCGATACGGCAAATTTCGTTTATATTTCAACACGAACCGAAACCGTGAAGGAAAAAAAACATGCTGTCTATGGGAGTTAGGACTCAACCGCGTTTTCTTCGGTTTTCCCCGTTGCGGGGGTCCACTACCGTTGTCACGGCCGAGCCTTACCGTTATGGTGGATTTTTTTCACTTTTTGAATTTTTTGCAGACCGATATTTACGCGCAAACCTCATTTGGTTCCGAACTAAAAATCGGCGGTTCGATATAACAAATTTCATTCCAATTTCAACATCCCCCGAAAACCGGAAGTACGTGTTCTATGGGAGTTAGGCTCCAGCGGGATTTTTTCGCGTTTGAGCGGCATACCGGTCAAACTCGGGATTTGGGCTAGGATTGGACTCAATTGTATGCTAGGCTAATTGTAATTAGAAGATATCTCACGGTTATGGTTTCTTAAACGCTCCTAAACGACTTTTTCTTTTTTGTCTTCCTCCGGATAAGACATGGCTTCGGAATCGAGACTGAAACAGAAGTGGCAAGCCAAAGCCTAGACAATGTTCGACATGTGGACACTTCTTGTCGGCCTGCGGAACCCGCACCCGCCGTGCATTATTCACCCGCCGTGCCACCGGGACGAACCATGCGAATTGGACGAAGACTGGACACCGGAGCAGTGGGGAGACCTAGACAGGTCCGTCGAGCCAAAGTGCCGGAAACAACAACGGCAGAAGGAGACTCCCGCATTCACCGTACCCGGCCAGACCGTACTGGTTTACAGACCAAACCGCAGTTCTCAGCGGAGTCTTCAGGCGGGATACGAGGAGGCAATGGAGCCAATCACTCACGGATGGTTCAAAAACACAAACTGGAATCCACGGGTCACCGCAATAGCAGTTCTCGGAGCCGTGGTAAACAGCAGCTACCGTCCGGATCTCCGGAGGAGCCGCTCCTTGAGCCGTGACCGCCGTAGCCGCAAAGGCAGTTACAACCGCGACCGCCGGGCCGACCGAGACCGCCGGGTAAGCCGTGACCTTCAGGACAGCCGCCGACCCACGACAGCCAGCGGGACGCAGTAAAAGTTCCACCACGGCAAGCGCCGTCCCATGGGATGGAACTTCTGGGTCCAGTCAGGGAACCTGAACCAGCGAGCTTGCCCGAAGATGGGTGTTCATGGTACGCCCATCGGGGAACAGAAATAGCAGCGTTCAAGCCGGCTTAATCACGCACGCCTACCTCCTCGGACCGCCGTTCCTTAGCCGATCAAGCCAGGAGGAACCTCACAGGGATCTATAAAAGAGTACGACGTACTGTACGACGCAGGGACCTGGGCCAATCCAAGCGGCCCCCCCGCGGGGGTGGAGGGCGGGTCAAGTAACCTCTCCCGTAAGGAAAGTACTCACCGGGTCACACCTTGGAACCAGAAGAGGGACGCTGAATTGGGAGGCCTGGAGACCTGGCCAGGGATGGTATGCGGCTAGCGAACGCTCCCTCCTCACATTCGCCCAAACCTGGATGATGGATGTACTAGACCCTGCCAAATCGAAGTGAGCGCGGAGAACAGGCAAGTTCACATATACTCTAAGGGACCTAAACTTCTGCATGGGGGAACATCTTTGCAGGCTAGCGTACCAACTCGCCTACTTGCGGAAAGTAAACGCCACCACCGCTCTCAACCTCCCGAATCCGCGACATTTCCTGGAGAGCCTATAGGACCTGACCTCTCGGGGACAGTAAAAGCGCCTACATGAAGAGGAAGTCGCTAAAAGAAAGCCAAGGCAGCCCGCGAACGCCAGAAGAAGAGGAAGGCGCGCAAGCCATGGGCTTGCAGCAGCAGACAGCCAAACAGCAGCAGCCGCCCAGACTTTTCGTAGTCAAGAGGTCCCGTCAGAAGAAAACCAGCCGTCCCAAGGCAAACAAGGGCCAATCATTCCAGAAAGGAACAAGGGCAACCGACGTAAAGACGGCGGCGGCGGGTTACAACAAGGGCGGTCGATCAGGAAGGAGGGGTGGGGTTGCCGTGGCCCCCCCAGAAGGGGAAGTGACTATCCACAGGTACCAGAGTCTCCCTTGCGGTGGGGGGGAGGCTAGGACACTTCGCACACCGGTGGAGGCCGGTGACTTCGGACGCATGGGTTCTACGCACAAATATCCCAGGGATTACCAGGCTCGAATAACCACCCCCCCACCACCGCCTCAACACACGACGGGAGACAGTGTACCAAGGAGTGGACCAGACGGCAAAAGCACTTCTCCAAGAGATCGAGCAGCTGCTCAGAAGGCGGCGATCCTTCAGGTTACCGTCTCGCGCCGTGGCGTTCACTCAACGTTTTTTCTCACCACAAAAAAGTCCGGAGAGTGGCGCCCGATCCTCAACTTGAAGCCACTCAACCAGTTCATCAGACCAGCCCCTTCAAGATGGAGAGCCTAGCAGCAGCTCTCGAAGGAGCTCAACCAAGGCGGGTGGGCATCCACTCTCGAACTTAAAGGAGCTTACATCCACATTCCGATACTCCTTCACACAGGAAGTGCGCTCAGTTTCTATATCAACCGCACGTTCTACCAGTTTCCAGTGCCTCACGTTCGAGGTGGCGAAAGAGCCCGCACCTGCACCAGGATAGTGAAGGTCGTAGCAGGTCCTCAGGCGAAGAGGCCACTTCGTCTTCGTCTACCTGGACGATGGCTCCTGACAGCACTCCAGAGAACAGCTCCAGCACTCCAATAGCAGAGACAGTCAACATCGTCTACCACTCGGGTTTGTGATCAAACGACGCGGAAGTCCCACCTCAGCCCCGTCACAGAAAACATTGACCTTCTGGGGGCGACGCTGAACTTCAAGCAGAGAATAGCGTCTCCGACCGCTGAGCGGATATCGCATCCACGACGCAGTGCGCGGGATCCTCATGAACTCAGCCAAGCACCGGCATCTCTGTGGCTTCGACTACTGGGTCTCATAGCCAGCAGAACAATGGTGGTAACGAGCTGCAGCCTCCGCATGTGAGTATACAGATGCACGTCTCTCACGGTTCAATATTCACCGAGACCGGATGTCCAAAAGCATTCCGAACACCCCACATGTCAGCAGGAGCGTTAGCGTGGTGGTCTCAGCAGGAAAAATCTCCGGCCAGGGATGAACCATCATATCAAGACCATAATCTTCACTCTCACGAAGGACGCGTCAAAGAGCGGATCGGGAGCCACGTAGGACTCATTCGGGGAAGACAACACCCTGGCAGATGCCTATCGAGGAAGACATCCGGGAAGTCGGGACCATCGAGAGTCCGGGGATCGTCGGTGGAGTAGCACCTAAACCCAAGATATGCAAAGTCGTCCTCAACAAGCTGGAAAACCCCCACGTGGACCTGTTCGCAAATCGCCTCAACTCCCAGCTCCCGACATACTGTTCGTGGGCCAGGGACCAGAGGCCCTTCACCAGACGCCATGGACAATGGGTGTGACAAGAGTCACTGTATACGCCTTCCCTCCGATCCTAGTTCCTCGAGTTCTTATCAAGTTCACCAGGACAAGTAGCTGCCGCATGATTCTGGTGTGCCCGATTTGGCCTCGACAACCGTGGTTTCCAGGACTCCTGTTGCTGTGACGCCAATGCCGTTGATCTGCCAATGAGGAAGGACTGATCAAGACTCGGGGGTCTCTTCCGGGAGGGACTCTGAAGGCGTCAACCCTGACGGCAGGGCCAATTTCGTTCCAGTCCTACAGAGCAGCAGGCCTTTCGCCCAAGTGCCGTCTGGCGGGAGATGCAAGGAGATCAACACGGAAAGACTTATAATTCCAGACGGGTCAAGACCGGAACTGGCAGGGATCACCAAGTGGAACCCTCTGCGAGCAACTTAGGGAGGCCTGGCGGACTTCCTGATGAGGTGTTCGAAGACGGAGCCAACCAACGCACAGTCAGGAGTTGCCCCACGGCAGTAGAGCAATCAATCTGGGTTTGGACGGAGGCATCACCGTGTATAAATCGCCAGCGCTTCACGACCCATCAGGGAATGCTACATCGACTGCCGCCTGAATGCTCTCTGGTACCAGCATAGGACCTGCCAACAGTCCTCCAGCATCTCAACAGTCCTCCTTATGAGCCTCTTCACCAGGCATCCTTGGCGGACACCACCAAGAAGACTCTCTTCCTTGTCGCCGCAGCATCAGGCAGAAGAGTATCGGATATCCATGCTCTGTCTACAGCAGAGAATCACCTCACCTTCACAGGGAACGCTGCTCGCCTTCTTCCCCGATCAGGTTACCTGGCCAAGAATCAATCGCTCAGCTTCACTCCACAGCCGATCATCCTCCCAGATCTAAGACAAGCTTCAGGTTCCAGCGATGAGGGACCCTGGTGTCCAGTTAGAGCCTTGAAGTTTTACCTCAGCAAGACTCAGCCCTATAGGGGGACTCACGACCAGCTCTTCCTCACAACTCAGAAGCCGTTTCGTCCGGCCTCCAAGACGACATTAGCCAGATGGATTGTGACAGTCATAAAGGAGAGCCTAGCTAGTACAGAGACTCATCTGGCGGGGACGCACATAGGAGCTCACGACGTAAGATCTCAGGCGGCTGCTTGGGCCTCATACCGGGGAGCTTCTATACAAGATAATCATGGACTCCATGGGATGGGCTTGTTCTTCTACATTCCCACAAGTTTTGTTAAAATCTCCTATGTCTTGTACGCAGCGGTTCGACGGCAGCTAGATCCTATCATCAGCTTCCTCGTCACCGCAGCAGGCCTCCACATCTTCCAGTTGCCACAGCTCCCAGTAGCACTTTACCCACTGAAGTCGGTAAGTGCATCTGTTATATATTGTTTTGTTCAACCTTCTCCCGGCGAGATCAGATACCATAGCTCCGCTTGCCTTATGGCCCGAGCACTCCTGATATCTGGGTTGACCCTGCCAGTTGCAATCTGTGGCATTAAGTCAGGCTTGAATGGGAACGTACTAGGAGATGTAGGTGATTCCCCTCTCCCCCGGGGGAGAGTCATATCACCATAATCTCTGTATACTTATCATTCAAGCCTGACGCTCCCCCCTGTCCGGGCCGCTGCGCCACCCAGGACGGGGCTCACGGTGTTCGCTCTCCCGCCCGTGGAGTCAACCCGGGGGAAAGAGCATACCAAAAATGATCCAGAAGTCAGTGTTGCTAGATCATTGGCCCCTGACGTGTGCGCACTCAGGGGTTGCCAAATTTTCCAGTGGGTATCGTAGGTATATTGCTAAATTGAGCGTAGAAAATGAAAAGGCATTAAGTCAGGCTTGAATGGTAAGGCGAGATTCCCAGTTTCAGGAGCAAAGTATTGCCTCGGAGGAAAACCTCCGACGGAACATGTCGCACGCAAAAATATCTTAGCCGGCACGCAATATTCACATTTTAATAAATAAACCTCACACGGAACATTTATAAGCAGCACGGGAGAAATCTTTTATAGCCAATTAGCAGTATTGATCGATCAATATCATCTTATTGTCTGGGATCACAGTTTATTTATTCATTGTCCCACTTAAAATTTATGAGCCATCGATAATTGGGTTCGTCTGGCGACTGACAATAGGGCTTTGGGTACCAATTACGGAATTACATTGCGTGTGATGTTAACCTAAGTACGTCCACACGGAAAGAAAGGTCAGTGTTTATTTTAGATATACAAGACTTGCACGGAACAATTTTATAACCCGTGCGCAAGTTAATAGTTCCCTCCGACTCAGTATCTTCCTCGTGAAACTGGGAATCCCGCCTAAGTATACAGAGATTATGGTGATATGACTCTCCCCCGGGGGAGAGGGGAATTTTCTCCAAGCTTTCTCCTTTTATTTGCCTCTTCACTGCCACAATTTCAGGCTATGCTTCACTATGCCTCAAATGAGTTAGTCAAGTTTTATCCCAACATGTCTTGAATTCTGGTGAACACTTAATCATTAAGATTGTAGTGAGTTACCAATCAATGTTAGGATTTAAAATTAATCTTTATTGCATGAACATTAAATCATATTAGCTTTGAATTCAAAGCTAATATGATTGAATTTAAGTCAAATGAGATTTAATTTTATTAAGGATCTATTTTTAAATCCCTGAAATTTAGAGTGCATTCCGAAAGACCCCTTCAGTGGCATAGCTGGGGTCGGAGGAAAGGGACCAGTCAGTGATGTAGCCAATAGGGGAAATGGGAGAGGAGTACCCCTTTTGAAAAAAAACAAATGAGGTAAAATCGGGTGAAAAACTGAAAAATCGTGCGAAATCAGCCGTTTTTGGAGGGTACCCTCCGATCGGGATGAATTTCCCCTGCACCGGGTGACTTCCTCCGACCGTGACTCCCCCACACACACACACGCACACACACACACATGCCCTGGGTGCCATCTTTTAGGGCTTGTTACTCCCTCAAACATGTCCAAGGGGTGAAAGGGGCCGGGGAGTCCCCACTTCAAAAGTGACGTGTGAGTTAATGGGGATTTAAAATACATCCCAAAAGATTGTGGTTAGTGACCAACCCATGTTTTAGATTTTAAATTAAATCTGAGAGATTTGAATATTTCTAAATCTATAATATTTAATTTTAAATCTAAAAATGGGTTGGTCACTAAGTACAATCTTTTGGATTTATTTTAAATCCCTGGAATTTAGAGCAATGGCCCTGTATTTTTTTTTTAATCTTTCACCCCAAAACCTCTACTTTTAGAAAATGTTGCTCAATTTTCACTCAAAGACTCTTTTTTTATATTTTGGGCAATTTGTCTGCTTATCACCCAAGAACCCCGATTTTGGCACATTCTCTATCACCAAATACCCCAAGGTTTGAAAGCGCCAGCCTTAAACCCATATCAATATTTCATACGGTGTCAGTCCCGATCAGGGGTGAAATCCTTTTTTTTTTTTTGTGCGCTTGCGCAAAATTCAAACATTTAATCATTTGAAAGACTATTTTCAGATTGAAATTCAACATGATTATTACCAGATGGTGCAGCATTTGTGAAAATGTTTGCTCCCTTCCGATACGTGTCTTTGCTGCTTTTTACAGATGTAAACTTGTATTACCTATAATAGACATTTTCCCAAATTTATCAACAACGGCAAAATATATTTTTGTTATTTTTAATTGTACGAAAATTTGCAAGTTAGACAATTCTCAAAATTCCTCTACAAAAAAATCCTGTTGAGTACACATCATCATTGGGGCCACATCATCATTGGAAATTGCCTTCCCACACCAAATACCAATAGACCAGTTAACACCCCCTACGTCACTTCTTTTGTTGCCTTGCAAATCCATGCCTGCGAATCGTTAGGCCCATAGTATTTAAAACTTAACAGATACCAATTGCCCAGTGTTGTAAACAGTCATGGCCCGACCATTTCAAGTTGATAACAGCAACTCCCCTACACATGTTACAAACAGTGCTGATAACTGGTCTTTACCAGTGGCAGCACCGGGGAGGTGACATGGGGAAATTTCCCCCAATGTTTGACTTCCTCCCTCAGTTGGGAACCCCCAAAGCCCCCCCCCCCCACGCCAGAAGGAAAATGGTGGATTTGGGGCAAAAACATAAGCGATTTTGGGCTGAAAAATCGCCAAATTTTGGCACAAAGACTTGGCGAAAAAAAATTATTGGACCCGCAATTGGTTATACAATCTCAAGTTGTGATGTTTTTCACTAAAAAAATCACTTTGCCCTTCACCCAATTTCACTTTCCCGCGCCCCCCCACGAAAAATTTTTTAAATTCCAAACATCGGCCTAAGAATTTTCACCTGATTTTGCAACGGCTACAAAATTGAAGTTATTTAATGATATAACAAATTATTCGATCAGCCAGTTTATCAACAAAACATGAGTTACATCAAAACAAATATCATAAGGCTCGTAAACATAATTCGCATTCATGTTGCAAAACAAAAACATATGTCTAAAATTATTAGTAATAAACTCTCCGTAGACACTTCTACAACACGTAATTGAAATGGAGATTCATAATCTTTCAACAAGTGCTGTTTCTTTTTGCATTTTGCCATTTGCTAACAGATTATCCTTATTTTAAACTAATCCTGCAAATTTTGATTATTTTGACTCTTTTGGGTGGATCACTGTTAAGCCCTTTCTACACATAGTCTAGTAATTTGACCAAAACCAAATTGAAAAGAACCATTTTGGTGTTAATATACTGTGAATGTCCTAAAATTAATTATTATCCTTCCCCAGAAATCCCCAATTCTGCATCAACACAAGGATTGATCCTTAATGCCAGATTGCAGTTTGGGCTAGGGTGCGATGTGTTATTAACACCAGAAGCCAAAAGCCCTTACTATATACAAACATGTACAGTGAATGAGAGTTAGCAGAACCATCTGTTTACATTCATATTGCTCAATATACAGCTGGATTCATAAAGAGTTTACGTTTGTTTTTTTTATTTATAGTGAAAAAAATATTTGTAAGGAACTCCTTGTAAACTAACACATCATTGCAGACTCAGTTTGCGATGAAAAATAGTTATATTACACTGCTTGATTAATAGGAAGATGAACCGAATTATAGTTTGATTTATGGTTCTTGGGTATTAAAGCCAAACTTTCATTTTGCCAATAAAAATTGCGAACCAGTGGATCTGCCTTATTCACGCTTTGATTTGGCATAAATAGAAATGGATGCAAGTTACCCAGATGTGAAGAGTCAGGAAAATGAGTGATTTTATTCAAATGAGTATAACCTTGGTTTTAGCGTGTGCAAATATTTTTTTTTCAGTTTAGACCTTCAGAAAATGCTCTTTGAAATGATATATTATTTTACAGCGACTTTTGACTATGCTGGTCAGCCCACTTTAAATAAGTAACCGAAAGAACTAGATTACAGTACTACCCAAGAACCACATTTGAACTACACTGACCCAAGTGAAGAGCGAACTGGGGTTCCAAGCCAACAAGTCTGTTTGCCCCCCAGGGTGAAGGGCCTTCACAAGCAAGGTGACATTGGACGTTATAAACCTGCCCTGCCCCTCACATACGCCCCGACCAGGGGGTGAATCAGGATCCCAGAGACACAGCCATCTGAAGCACCGCAATAGGACAACTAAAAGGTAGTGGCAAAGGTTAATTAACCTTAATGTTCCTTATTTCTATCAAAGTCAATAGCATCCACCCAGAATTCCTTCATCACTCCAGTATAGAAATAACTAACCAGCTCTGTTAATTCCTCTCATGGGTGATTCTTCGAGAAGTCACACACGTGACTGAACTTTATTTGCCCCCTGTGACTAAACAACCAATCTAGTGAAAGTGGAAACATTATTTTTGATTAGGTTTTGTCCAAACTTAACCAAAAATAATGTTTCCACTTTCACTATTGGTTGTTTTGTCATGGAGGGCAAATAAAGTTCGGTCATGTGTGTGACTTCCCGAAGAATGGCCCTCATCCTGCCTTGAGAAGTGCAGGATCCCTGATATCTGGTGCAAAAGTAACTGTGATGCCAAATAAGCATAAGGATGAAAGAGCCACTGTCCCACCTCTCTGCTCTGCATTCCCTTCAAACCACTTGAGCAACCAATTCACAGTCAGATCAACCCTATCCATCCTCAGCTACCACACGAACGGGCTCCCTACCGTCATGGCAGATCCACAGTAAATCAGGTCGCTCTCCTTATGTAGGATAAAGAGGAGCACTTTAAAGAGAAACAGAAGGCTTGAGCTGTGTTTGTTGATCTGAGAGCAGCCTTTGATAGGAGCCTGAACACCTAGCACTTCCTCCATGAAACAGTAGCTAGAACCAGAGACAGTGTATGCAGGGGGATTACCTTCAAGGTGGCCATTTGCCAAGAATGCACTTGACCTGTTTACTCCCTAAAAGTTTGGACAACCAATGTTTGGAGAGACCAGTGGCATGAGTCATCCATCAAGCAACTGCCTAGTCTTTGACTACCCAGGCAATTGTGGACAAAGTTGCACCACGTTTGTAGTGGGAGCGGACGCTTTAAGGCCTAACTTCAACTCACCTAATATTTGATAACAAGTTTAACCTCAAACCATCCAACATACAAATATTCTGCCTGATAATATATTTGCTTGGGAGTTGGGACAGAATGTATTTCTTAATGAGATTTTGATTTTTTTTTCTCCCTTTGCCGAACTTGGAGGGGAGGAACTGTTTCATAGTTTCCTGATTGGTGGTTGTGTTTTGTGTTTTATGCTTGGTATGGCATTCTCTGGTTGTTAACCCTTGTTTGTTTTTTTTTTTAGCAATACCATTGTGTGTCAATTCAGAAATTTGAATTTTCCCCATCAGTGCTTCCTTGATGCACTCTTTTCATGGGTAAGATTTGGGTTTACGATTTCTCTCAAAGATAAGAAGCAGTACTTAAAAATGTTGTCTCTTTCAAAAATTGCATTTCACACACAAGTCTGCTGCAGCATAATCAATGAAAAAAGTTAACTTTGTATCAATTTTACACATAGCAGGGAAGATCTCTACAAATAGACATGGCTGATTGCAGTCAAATAAATTTGTACAAGTTGCCATGACTACATTTTTTCTGAATTTTTAGATTCCATTGAAACAACAGATAACATCAACCTTTGTATTAAATTTGTGATGAATCTTCAACAAAATAAATATATTTATATCTTTCACATATTCCAATGTAAATTTTTTGGTCATTTGCTTTGTAGACATGTGATTTTCACCATCATAGCAAATTCAACTTCCATTGAAGAAAAAAGCTATTTAGATTTGCTGACTGTATTCTGTTCTCTAATGTAGTAGTTATGTACAAGTTATATTCTGTCTTTAAGTGGTTCACTATTCACTAAACATCAATTTACAACACTGTTGATATTTATTGGTAGTCTAATGCATTTCATAACTACAGGTGAAGACGATTATTTAAGAATCAGTTTACACAAATTTCAAATTTTTGTAAATTTTGCCAACTTTGCTGAATCAACAGGACTATGAATTAACCAGTTGTTGATGGACTACGTGCATTATGAATATGAGTATTAATTTTGCTTCTAGTTTATTTTGGAAACTTTTTGCAATTGTTTTACTTATCAGTTTCAACAGTAGAATAGTTGCAAACAAGTTATCAGTGAAACCCTTGTGGAATGTTGGTGATAACGTTTCACAATCATGTGCTATTGATGTAAGAAATAAAAAGCGAAATATTCTTTCATGGAAGTCGGCATCGTACCTGTAGTCTTAACGTTAATACTTCACAGGATGTTAACAGTATTTTAGCTGTTCCAGCGCACAATGTGACAGATGGGATGTTTTTTCTTTATGTGGAAAGACAGGAGAACTTGATGGACTCGCCAAACAAATATGTAGTTATTCAGAGGCAAGCTCAGGTATGTAATGTGATAATCTTAAGCAAAATTTTTCAGATCAATCTACAAGGTAATGCTACTGTTTTAGTCACTGACATCACACCAGAGTCAAAAACTGGGTGTCCAGAGTATATTAACAATGACCCAGCTGAAGCAAAAGTAAAGCAGGAGTCATTTTGCTGTAAGATAAAGAGTTTCAATGACAAAGTGACTTGTAGTGTTCAAATTACAGCGGTGTGTAGGCTTGACTTTCCACCTCATTGTAATGCAACACTCGATCACAGAGAGGTAATTTTCCAGTGTGCAGATGAGTTAATTCCAACCAAAAAACTAGTAATATATCCTATTGACACAACTGCATTGGATTTCACATATAATAATATCATAAAACTTGAAGCCAATTCCTTTATGAGTTACAACCATTTACAGGCATTGTACCTTCAGGGCAACCAGTTAGTTGTTTTAAAAGCCAAGGTATTCAATGGCTTAGATACCCTATATTATCTGGAGCTTCATAATAATTATCTGACTACTCTTGATGTAGGTGTATTTAGTGGATTATATAAGTTATATGCACTTAAACTTTATGGAAATCGATTGCTGTCTTTGGATGTTCAATTGTTTCACAGTCTAGGAAGACTAGCTCAATTGAATCTTTTTAATAATCTGTTAAGTGTACTACCAATTGGGTTGTTCCAAAATATGCTTAATCTGGAAGTACTGTCACTTTACGAAAATAATTAACTGAAGTTCCAGTTGGCCTGTTTGAAAGGCTGGAAAATCTCAACCATCTACTCCTTCATAAAACTCAATTGGTCACATTGAATTCTGGTGTGTTCCAGGATCTGGTCAGACTGACTCTCCTTGTTATCAGTGATTGTAAGTTAAGAACAATGGAAGGGGGAGCGATGCAGGGTTTGAAAAGTCTGACTAGACTATACTTGAATGGCAATCAGTTAACCTCACTGGATGCTAATGTTTTCCAAGATTTAAATAAGCTCACTGTCTTGTCGCTAATGAGCAATAATCTGAGTTCCTTGGCCACTGGATTGCTCCATGGATTAGAGAATCTAGAGGTACTTGATCTTTATGACAATCACTTAATTACTCTTGATGCTAGTGCATTTTATGAATTGAACAAGATGTATTTTCTGAATCTTCCCAGGAATACCCTAAGCAATTTACCTGCTGAAGTGTTTTGGGGACTGGACAATGTATTAGAACTGTACTTACATGAAAATGAATTGGAAGCATTAAATCCGCATGCATTTAAGGATTTAGACAGGCTAACTTTCCTTTATCTTCATCATAACAAATTAAGAGTGCTACCAGCAGAGTTGTTCTGGAATTTAGAAAATCTTTATAATTTGGCGCTCTTTGGAAATGAGTTAGTAGAATTGAATTCCAGTGCCTTTATTGGTTTACACAGTCTAACCATCCTATCATTGAATAGCAATAAGTTGAAGTCATTTCCAATTGGATTATTTTGGAGACTTGGTAGTCTAACTGAACTTTACCTTGGCGACAACCAGTTACTTCAATTAAATGCTAATGTGTTTCAAGATTTGAGGACACTAACTGTTCTGCAACTTAACAGTAATCGGATGATTACATTGTCAAAAGGACTATTGTATGGGTTAGAAAACTTGCATGAACTTTTCTTATTTAGCAACCAGCTAGTCAAGTTGGATGCAGACATGTTTCGGAACTTAGGTAGGCTGAATGTTCTCTTTCTGCATGACAACAAATTGAATATATTGCCAAATGGATTGTTTAGAGGGATGTTTAGTCTAAATCACCTAAGCTTGGCTGACAACAAGTTAGTCACTTTGAACTCTAGTTTATTTCAAGATTTAACTAAACTTACTGAGCTAAATTTAGATAACAATACATTGCATACAGTACCAGCTGGATTATTCAATGGATTAGCAAACCTCATTAAGGTAAATCTGTGTAACAATCAATTAGTGAGATTGGCTACTGATTTATTCAGGGGGCTGCAACATTTGAGGATGCTTGACTTAAATAACAACCAGCTTATCACACTTTCTGATATGTTTCAGGACTTAAACAATCTTGTTACACTCTGGCTTGGCACAAATAAATTGAACATGTTGCCAGGGGGGTTATTTCGTGGTTTAAACGACCTCATATATTTGTCACTTGCTAGCAACCAACTTGTCACATTACCAGATGAATTATTTCATGGCTTGATCAATCTCAATCAACTATTTTTGTATGAAAATAAACTAGTCAAAGTGCAAGCTGGTCTGTTTCTTGGGTTAAATAATTTAAAACTACTTTCTCTTTTTAGTAACAACTTAGTGGAATTACCAGCCATCTTATTCAGAGGCTTAGATAACCTGGAATCACTGTTTCTGTATTCTAACCAAATAGAAAGGCTGAATAGTGATATATTTTATGGATTGGTAAATTTGACATTATTACACATGTCTAACAATCATTTTGCACAGCTAAGCAGAGACATATTCAAAAACACTGCTTATCTGAGTTTCATTGAACTGGCTTCAAATAAATTGGAAGAAATTCCAAATATCAAACATTTGACCAACATAACTTTCCTTAACCTCAGAGACAACAAGTTGACAAAGATACACCATGGTACTTTCTCAAACCTCACAGAAACAGTAGAATTGTATGTGAGTCAACATGAGATTTGTGAATGTTATGTACCTGTTGGTGTAAAGTGTAGTGCAGCAAATCAGAGATCACCATATCTCACTTGTGATAGGTTGTTGTCTGATAGAGTATTGGTAGTCATAATGTGGTTAGTTGGTTTGAATGCCCTTGGTGGAAATATCTTTGTTTTGGCATGGAGAAAGAAAACTACTCAAAATAATAGAGTGCAAAATATACTGCTGAGCAATCTTGCTATGTCTGATATGATAATGGGCATCTATATGATGGTTATTGCCTTTGCTGATTTGTATTATGGAGAACGTTTTCCCATGCAATCTGAAAGCTGGAGATCTGGCATCACCTGCCGAATTGCTGGAGCAATGTCAATAGTATCCAGTGAAGCTTCTGTTTTCTTTGTAACACTTATTAGTATTGATAGGTTTATTTGCATCAGATTTCCATATACCACTAGGAAATTTGGTAACTCCTCAGTATTTGTAGCAATTCTATTGACATGGGCTTTTGCTTTTATGCTAGGTATAATTCCATCTGTGTTATCTGGAAGAAATTTTAAATTTTATGACAACTCCCATGTGTGTATTGGCCTTCCATTGGCACTAACGAAAGTATACTCTACAACAGAAATGTCAATATTAAAAGTGGAGGATGGATGGCAGTATTACAAGCAAAGTTTACCACTCAATTTGAAGGTCTTTCTACTGGCATGTACTTTTCAACAGCAGTTTTTCTTGGCCTGAACTGTGTATGTTATATCATAGTTCTCTTTTGCTATATAGAGATTGTGAGGTCTGTTAAGAAGTCATCCAAGCAATCGGGACGCAGCAGAGACATGAAAGAACAAATCAAATTGACCACCAAGGTGACAGCTGTAGTAGCCACTGACTTACTCTGTTGGTCTCCAATTATTTTTCTTGGAATTCTAGTACAAATAAGGGTAGTCACACTTCCTCCATCAGTGTATGCATGGTCTGTGACTTTTGTTTTACCTATAAATTCTGCCATCAATCCATACTTGTACACCATTGCAGAAGTCATTTCCAATTATCGGAAGAAGCAAGCACAAAATAAAATGCCTCCACAAATTCCTCTATCCACAATTGCCATAAACTCTTCTGCATCCAAGGATTTCTCTAACATTGGCTAGCAGATGCTGAACTGATTGATGCAAATGGACAGAACAGTAGAAATATGTGATGTGATATGGGAAAACCCACCACATGGTGGGAAATTTATATTTTAAGTTTTTACTATCACTGCAGAGTTTGAAATATTAAGTTTTCATAACTGTTTACTTCTTTCACCTTTGATACACACATCAAAAGTTACGCCTTATACAATCTGACAAAAAATAAAGTACAATATAACAGATTTTAAGCTATTTTCTTTATTTTTTCAAAACTGTCCTGTGCGACATGTGGCGGGTTTCCCCAGATCACATCACATATTTGTTCTACTACCAGTGAATTGAAGACAGCCGACGTATAGCATCGCTTATTTTGCAAAGAGGTGAATCAATAATTTTAGCAAAATTGAGACATTTGCGTATTATGATTGTATATCACAAGCTTTTTTCATTTGCGGAATATTAGGTGATAATAACATTCCAACCTAACGATACAAAATATTTGTTTTAAGTAAGTCACACCCAAACATGGGAAAAGGGGTTTTGCAAAGAGATGAATCTACATTCAACAACACAGGGTGCTAGTTTAAATATTTTATAATAGTTTCACTGTTCCACAGGCTCTTTGATTTGGGCATTGTAATGTACAAGCACTTAATTTGAAGCTACGTATTGCTTTAATAGTATTAGCTTATGATTTTGTCTGTCAATTTTTAACCTTTGTGATCATGCAGATGGATGCCTGTCTGGATGGATGTCTGGATGGAACATTCATTAATCCACTCTACAGACTAAACTGATTAGTCAATGAACTTCAAATGTGGCACGGTGATAGAACATGATGAGGTCATGTTGTAAACTCTTTGGAAAGGTTATGAACATTAAAGGGGAATTTTGTGATCCATAGCCTTATCCCCCGACTTGCCTCCAAAAATAGATTTTTATATTATCTTATCAAATACCAATTTCATGTGCAGTTACCAACAGAAATTACAACATAGTGGCCAATGGGCAGTGTGATTCTAACATTCGCATATAACATCAAAACGCACCATCAGAATCAACTGAAGTTTTGGAGATAACATATTCTAGCAAACCATACAAAAATGAAGGTGCTAGGAATTCAAAATGCACCTTTAAATGAGCTCATTTGCATATTCAATAAATTGTGTTTAAACCACAGTTGTGGGGCCATCTCAATTACACACCATGTACAGGAGCGGATCTAGGGAGGGGGCGGAGGGGGCGCGCCTCCCGGTAATTCTGCAAAATCTTGCAAAATCAGCCCATTTTGGACAGGTTTAGCCTTTCAGCCCCCGGTAATTTTGATGTTTTTCAAATACTGGATCCGCCCCTGATGTAATTCTTGTGTATTTGTTTTCTCTGAGAAAATGTTTTGCGTTTCAGTTATAGCTGAGTTACAATGCAGAGTAGAGCATGTATTGTGTGCACTTACCAAATGCTTACTATAGTAGATTCAACCCATCGTGTCACCGGAGGATAAGTTTTGGACAGCGTTGATTAGTTGGGAGAGCGAGAGGAAGCAAACTATTTGGCCCGATTCGCCTGTTTCATGAACGAACTATGAAAATCTGGCCTTTCATGTTTACACAGAGAGTGCAAAGACTTTTGTTTTCTTTTTTTATTCAAAACATGGGCACTCAAAAGTCAGTAACATTCAGATCTGTTACATTGAATACCATTGAAGTAAATACGATTAGTCAGAATGTTTTGAGAGTTAAAAAGTTATTAATGCGTTTACATTGACTTGTATGCTTTCATTAAGCATAGGATTGATTTCTTTTCTTTGCTATTGGATTGCATGTTTCAATAGATTTAGCGTGGAATTTTAATTTTCATCAACTGCACATGCCCCTCATTCAATACTCATACCTTCGAAAAAGTACTAGAGGTGACACGATGGGTTGAATCTACTACAAGTGTATCACATATGCCCAGTAACTGGAACAAGATGTGTGGGGCCACATTAAGTGTGGACACTGGACAGCATACTTCTTGTTTAGTTCTGGTTACTACAGGTATAAATTGTCTATTACATCATAATTAAAACAGTTTAAACATTTGACCCAATTACAAATGTTAATGTCTAAGCCACAATTCCTTTAACACGTAGTCTGCTCGTCATCCCACTTCCAGAGCCAGGGCTATGTAAATTTTGCACAGATCGCGCACGATTGAGCCACTCAGCATCGGCGATTGTTGTCAAGGTGAACTTGCGCCCAATCACCAGCCAGTGCTTAGTACACTAGCAGAACGCACTACACGCTTAAAATACGCTTACATTGTAAAAGGAATGGTGGCTTCTACTTTACCCCTCCTGGCGCACCACACACAGTCAGGTGGTACCCAGCAGACTTGCATTTCTGTTCATTTTAGGTGGCCCCTACACACTCCCCATAGTCATTGGTACATAGTTCTTCTAACCTAATATATCTGGGCTGTTGGTCTATTTGGCCTATACTTTACTGCTTTCAACAAATTTTCTGTTATGCACTTCAAACATGAAACATTAGTTATGTGAAATGTTTGAACAGGGCTGAAATGAATAAATATGTGTGAATATTTATAATTATATGAGATGTTAGTACATTTGATCAAGACTAGGTTAATTATCAACATTGGAAAAGGTAAGCAAGGGTCATGAGAATGCCAAATGTTTCAACTATTTTTGATGCAATCTGTTATGCATATGTTGATGAAATGTAAATTTGTTTTTGTCAAATCAGTTGCATCTTGTATAACAAAAGCAATGATATATTATTTCAGGGGTTCTCAATAGGCGGCCCGCGGGCCAAATTCAGCCTGCCAATGATTGATTTTTGGCCCTCGACTTGCTCAAAAATATAAAGGTAAACATAGATTTCAGGTGTATTTGGCCCTCAAGTAGGGAACTTTCAAATATGTTTGGCATTCTCTTGCCCTTTAGCTAAAATAATTGAGAACCCCTGTATTATTTGGTTGAGAGCAATGTGTCGTCTTCACCAAGAAAATATTTGGCATACCTTCACCCAATATTTGATAACAGTTGGGTAATATATTTTGTTATTAACCTCAAGCCATCCAACGTACAAATATTCTGCCTGATAACAAATTTTGCTTGGGAGGGAATGTTTGTCTTAATTAGTTTAAATGTATTTGAGCCATTCTCCAATAAAGTGTTCAAAAAAATTTTCATGTCATTCACAGTCATGCACAGTTTAAAGCTTGTTTTGCTTGTTAAGAATGAATGTTTATTAATATAAATTGTACTTAGGAGTTAGTTGTGTTTTCAAAATGATCCGGACTAGAAGTTGTAACAGGGCAAGAAAGTATCAAGCAATAAGGCATAATTCTTGTTTTTCGCCATGTCGCCAGCCCAAATCCATTAAAATTTGTCTCTGCTCATTACACAAGAGTGCATATCAAAGATTACATGGCATTTTTATCAGCCTCTATTATGCCCTTATTATAAAGTTAAAAACACAATATTTCGCAAGAGTTCTCTGAGTGCATGTCGCCAATATTGCAGCCAGATATGTTACCATAATTGGAATGGATACAAAATCGCCAAAAATAATGGTAGAAGAATGTTACAATATGCGATAAATCAAGCACGTTTCAATATTATACATGTTTTGCATAAAATCTGGTTTTGAATTAACAATTTCCAGGCCTAGTAAATGAAAGAAATCCCTCGCGTTACGTTCATACCGTGCCAGATACATTACCTACCTTCCACTGTGCTCTTGCTAAACACTGTGATACATAAAGTCGAATACCACACCATGCTTTAGTATGATGGTAATACCTGATAAGGTATAGAGATTAAGTCGGTGAAACATGTAATTTTATTAAGAATGGCACAGTAAGGAAAAAAGCTGGCCAGGTATGTTACACCAGATATGTTACTTAAGTTTAACATTAGGCAATTTAAAAATCAGATATTATTTAAGATCACCCATGCATTGTTCCATGTTCTGAAAATATTAATGTTTACAATTTTCAGTGATTTTTAGGAATTCCTTAATGTTGATATTTGGTCATTTTGGAGACCAAACTTGAACACTTTATCGAAGAATGGCCCATTTTCTCTACTCCCTCTGCTGAACTTGGAGTGGGAGGGAACTGTTTCATAGTTTCTTGATTGGCAGTTGTATTTTATCAGCTTGGGAGAATGTGTATAAATGTTATTGTATGCTTTATACTTGGTATGGCATGCTCTGGTTGTTAACCCTCATTCTCATTTTTAAGCAACACCAAGCAAAAAAAATGTGTCAATTAAGAAATTTTAATTTACCCCTTCATTGCTTCCTTGATGCACTCTTCAGTATTGAGGGTAAATGTTTTCATAGTTAAGATTCAGCTTTACATTTTCTCAGATAAGAAGAGGTAAAATGTTGTCTCTTTGGCTTATTATATTCGATGAAATGAAACAGGCTCAGTGCACCCATTGAATTACACGCTTTATTCCGTCATAGTATAAAATGTATGATAACAGAATAAAGCATGTAAGCCAACGGGTGCGCTGAGCCTGTTTCGTTTCGTCGAATATCATAAGCCGTCTCTTTCACAAATTGCAGAACCACTTGAAATCAGCTGCAACATCATCATTGAAAAAACTGTTAATACATTTTACATAGCAGTGAAAGTCTATACAAATAGATAACAGCTTATTGAAGTCTAATCAATTTGTACAGGTTGTCATGGCTACATATTTTACAAATAATTAGATTCCATTGAAAAATAGCCAATAACTTTTGCATTAACTTTGTGATGAAGCTTCAACAACGATAGAAAATAAATATTGAAATAGCCAATAACTTCTGCATTCATTTTATGATGACCCTTCACCAATAATAGAAAATTAATATTTGTATCTGTCAAGTTACAACACCAATTCCATTGCAAAAACTCTGAGGTTTGATTTCTAGGCATAGCAAATTCAAATGTCTTTGAAGAAGAACGCCGATTTGAAAAGGAGTGTTGTAGAACCAGCTTATATATATTTAAATTATTGTATTGCTGAATCAACAAAACTACTCATGGTGAATTATAATTGTTGATTAACCACATGCTCTATGAATATGAGTATTCATTTTGCTGGTAGCTTCTTTTTGAAGCTTTCTGCAATTATTTTACTCATCAATTTCAATGGTAAGATAGTTGCAAACAAGTTATCAGTGAAACCCTTGTGGAATGTTGGTGATAACGTTTCACAATCATGTGCTATTGATGTCAGAAATACAAGTGAAATATTCTTTCATGGAAGTCGGCATCTTACCTGTAGTCTTAGTGTTAATACTTCACAGGATGTTAACAGTATTTTAGCTGTTCCAGCACACAATGTGACAGATGGAATGTTTTTTCTTTATGTGGAAAGACAGGGGAACTTGATGGACACGCTAAACAAATATGTAGTTATTCAGAGGCAAGCTCAGGTATGTAATGTGATAATCTTAAGCAAAAGTTTTCAGATCAAGCTGCAAGGTAATGCTACTGTTTTAGTCACTGACATAGCACCAGAGTTGCAATCTGGGTGTCCAGAGTATGTCAACGATGACCCAGCTAAGGCAAAAGTAAATCAGGAGTCAGTTTGCTGTAAGATAAAGAGTTACACTGACAGAGTGACTTGTAGTGTTCAAATTACAGCGGTGTGTAGGCTTGACTTTCCATATCATTGTAATGCAACACTTGATCACAGAAGGTCATTTTCAGATGTGCAGATGAATTAATTCCAACCAAAAAACTAGTAATATATCCTATTGATACAACTGCATTGGATTTCACACATAATAATATCATAAAACTTGAAGCCAATTCCTTTATGAGTTTCAACCATTTGAAAGCATTGTACCTTCAGGGCAACCAGTTAGTTGTTTTAAAAGCCAATGTATTCAATGGCTTAGATACCCTATATTATCTGGAGCTTCATAATAATCATCTGACTACTCTTGATGCTGGTGTATTTGATGGTTTATATAATTTATATGCCCTTACACTTAATGGAAATCGATTGCTCTCTTTGGACGTTGAATTGTTTCACACTTTAAGAAGACTGGCTGTATTGAAACTTGATAATAATCTATTGAGTGTACTACCAATTGGGTTGTTTCAAAATATGCTTAATCTGAAAGTACTTTCACTTTATGAAAATAATTTCACTGAAGTTCCAGTTGGCCTGTTTGAAAGGTTGGAAAATCTCAACCATCTACTCCTTCATAAAACTCAATTGGTCACATTGAATTCTGGTGTGTTCCAGGATCTGGTCAGACTGACTCTCCTTGTTATCAGTGATTGTAAGTTAAGAACATTGGAAGGTGGATCATTGCAGGGGTTGAAGAGTCTTACTAGACTATATTTAAATGGCAATCAGTTAACCTCACTGGATGCTATTGTTTTCCAAGATTTAAATAAGCTCACTGTCTTGTCATTATTGAGCAATAATCTGAGTTCCTTGGCCATTGGATTGTTCCATGGGTTAGAGAATCTAGAGGTACTTGATCTTTATAATAATCACCTAAATACACTTGATGCTAGTGCATTTTATGAATTGAACAACATTTATTTTCTGAATCTTCCCAGGAATAATCTGAGCAATTTACCTGCTGAAGTGTTTTGGGAACTGGAAAATGTAATAGAACTGTACCTATTTAAAAATGAATTAGTAGCATTGAATTCACATACATTTAAGGATTTAGGCAGGCTAGCTTTCCTATATCTTCAACATAACAAATTAAAAGGTCTACCAGCAGAGTTATTTTGGAATTTAGAAAATCTTTATGAATTGATGCTGTTTGGAAATGAGTTAGAAGAATTGAATTCCAGTGCCTTCATTGGTTTAGACAGGCTAACTATCCTATCATTGACTAACAATAAGTTGAAGTCATTTCCAGCTGGATTATTTTGGAGACTTGGTAGTCTAATTGAACTTTATCTTGGAGACAACCAGTTAGTTCAATTAAAGGCTAATGTGTTTCAGGATTTGAGAACACTAACTCTTCTGGATCTTAGCAGAAATCAGATGAACCTTGTCAAAAGGACTATTTTATGGGTTAGAAAACCTGCATGAACTTTACTTATATAGCAACCAGCTGGTCAAGTTGCATGCGGATGTGTTTCAGGACATACGTAGGCTTAATGTTCTCATTCTGTTCGACAACAAATTGAATATATTACCAAATGGATTGTTTAGAGGGATGTTTGGTTTAAGCCATTTAAGCTTGGCTTACAACAAGTTAGTCACTTTGAACTCTAGTTTATTTCAAGATTTAACTAAACTTAATGAGCTAAATTTAGACAACAATACATTGCATACAGTACCAGTTAGATTATTCAATGGATTAGCAAACCTCACTAAGGTAAATCTGTTTAACAATCAATTAGTGAGATTGGCTACTGATTTGTTCAGGGGGCTGCAAAATTTGAGGATGCTTAACTTAAATAACAACCAACTTAACACACTTTCTGATGTGTTTCGGGACTTAACCAGACTTGTTACACTCTGGATTGGCACAAATAAATTGGGCATGTTGCCAGGGGGGTTATTTCGTGGTTTAAACAACCTCATCTATTTGTCACTTGCAAGCAACCAACTTGTCACATTGCCAGATGAATTATTTCATGGCTTGATCAATCTCAATCAACTATTTTTGTATGAAAATAAACTAGTCAAAGTGCAAGATGGTCTGTTTTGGGGGTTAATTAATTTAAAACTACTTTCTCTTTTTAGTAACAACTTAGTGGAAATACCAGTTAACTTATTCAAAGGCTTAGATAACCTGGAATCACTGTTTTTGCACTCTAACCAAATAGAAAGGCTGAATAGTGATTTATTTCATGGATTGTTAAATTTGACATTATTACACATGTCTAACAATCATTTTGCACAGCTAAGAGAGACTTATTCAAAAACACAGCTAATCTGAGTTTCATTGAACTGGCTGCAAATAATTTGGAAGAAATTCCAAATATTAAACATTTGACCAACATAACTTTCCTTAACCTCAGAGACAACAAGTTGACAAAGATACACCATGGTACTTTCTCTAACCTCACAAGAACAGTAGAATTGTTTGTGAGTCAACATGAGATTTGTGAATGTTATGTACCTGTTGGTGTTAAGTGTAGTGCAGCGAATCAGAGATCACCATATCTCACTTGTGATAGGTTGTTGTCTGATAGAGTATTGGTAGTCATGATGTGGTTAGTTGGTTTGAATGCCCTTGGTGGAAATATCTTTGTTTTAGCATGGAGAAAGAAAACTACTCAAAACAATAGAGTGCAAAATATACTGCTGAGTAATCTTGCTATGTCTGATCTGATAATGGGCATCTATATGATGGTTATTGCCTTTGCTGATTTGTATTATGGAGAACATTTCCCCATGCAATCTGAAAGCTGGAGATCTGGCATCACCTGCCGAATTGCTGGAGCAATGTCAATAGTATCCAGTGAAGCTTCTGTTTTCTTTGTAACACTTATTAGTATTGATAGGTTTATTTGCATCAGATTTCCATATACCACTAGGAAATTTGGTAACTCCTCAGTATTTGTAGCAATTCTATTGACATGGGCTTTTGCTTTTATGCTAGGTATAATTCCATCTGTGTTATCTGGAAGAAATTTTAAATTTTATGACAACTCCCATGTGTGTATTGGCCTTCCATTGGCACTAACTAAGTGTACTCTACAACAGAAATGTCAGTATTAAAAGTGGAGGATGGATGGCAGTATTACAAGCAAAGTTTTACCACTCAATTTGAAGGTCTTTCTACTGGCATGTACTTTTCAACAGCACTTTTTCTCGGCCTTAACTGTGTATGTTATATCATAGTTCTCTTTTGCTATATTGAGATTGTGAGGTCTGTTAAAAAGTCATCCAAGCAATCGGGACGCAGCAGAGATATGAAAGAACAAATCAAATTGACCACCAAGGTGACAGCTGTAGTAGCCACTGACTTACTCTGTTGGTCCCCAATTATTTTTCTTGGAATTCTAGTAAAAAATAATGATAGTCACACTTCCTCCATCAGTGTATGCATGGTCTGTGACTTTTGTTTTACCTATAAATTCTGCAATCAATCCATACTTGTACACCATTGCAGAAGTGGTCTCCAATTATAGGAAAAAACAAACACAAAGTAGAATTTCTCAACAAATTCCATTATCTACAACAGCTACAAAGTCCTCTTCATAAGGATTGCTACCAGAAGTAAAACCATAATTCTCCACCATATGGAAAACGGGAAACCTCACACACTTAGGAGTTCATCACAGAAAATAAAATAAATGATAAAGATTCATTTGTAGAGAACATTGGTTGTGTATATCGTACATTGGCACCTTGACCTCGGTATCATAACAGAGCCAGTAGTAGAAGATGTCACCTCATGCCATGAACTTACTGAGTATGGCTCAGTGCACAAGGCTGCTTTTAGTACACTCTATATTCACCGAATTATCATAAACGGGACTTTCTCGACACGCACAAGGCTCACAGAGGCAGCATATAGTAGCCGATCCATGCTGGAGATGAGAAGTGGGTCCAGCATTGACTGAATTTATGTTCGTTGTATCACTGTTGCATTGCTATTGTCTGCATTTTTTTTTATTGTAAACAGCTATTTCTTTTTACAGTTCTCACAAAAAATTCACTATATTGTTATTGTGCCAGAATATAAGACAAGTTCAAAAAAGCTGAAGGGTCACACTCTCTTGCCAGAATTCAGAGCTTTAGAACATAGCTTGACTAATTATTATAAATGGAAAATGCTGAAAGTACCAAATTGACAGAATGGAATTTACATATTACAAAATCGAGAATTGTGACTTTAACCAGAAGATATCCACAATGATAAACTAAAGGCATATTTGGATGAGATAGTATACAACATATGTAATGTGTTTGTTGACATCGTGAATTTTAAGTTGCTCTGTGGTCAATTTGACCAGGCTACCCTGGAGGCCAGATACAGAACCAGTATTAAAGTGCTCTATCACCTTAACAAAATAATGACTTGAAATTTAGTATGGTGATAGTGTGTTGAATTCTGATGCTACGAGGTGTGATTGATAAGTTCTAAGCCTAAGGTAGAAAGAGATATGCTACAAAGTTCAAATTTACACCGTCTACAGTTTCATTCTTCAAATGAAAATTCCAGAAGTTTCATGTGTATATCTGTTCTATTTTTTAACTTGCAGGTAATCAATCATTGAGAGTTTTGCCGGACCTATTGAAGCAATTACGCGAGAAAATTAAAAAGTTGGCAGCCATCTTGGATCCAAAGAGATCTGTCATATAAAATGATCTGATTGAGTTGAAAAGTATCTCAAATGATTCGTCTCACCATAAGGAATCAGAAAATATATAGTTTGGTATATCTGTGATATTCAGTTGCAGAGATATGGGTGAAAATGCGATAAAGGTCATTGCACTTTTGATTCGTCATTGTACAGGGGCCTAAATTTCAAAATGCATGGATCTTGACAAATTTGGTATCAAATTGTAGCTATGAGCATGAGCAATCCAGAAAGTATAGTTTGCACTATCTAGGATTTTTAGTTAGGTGGTAAAATTTGGCGTAAAGTTACCGTTTATTAAAATTGTATTGTTTTGTATGGGAATTAGGGACTACCCATCTCTTTCCTAACTGATAAACCAAATGGAAGATTTGAAATCATGGAAACTGTACATTTCCTGATTTCTCATGCTCATACCAACAATTTGACACCAACTTTGTCAAGATTGAATCATTTTGAAAATTTGGCCCCCTGTACAATAACCAATCAAAAGTTCAATGAACTTTATCACATTTTCACCCATATATCTGTAACTGAACATCACAGATATGCCAAACTATATATTTTCTGATTCCTTATGATGAGACGAATCAATTGAGATACTTTTCAACTAAATTGAACCACTTTGTACGATTAATCCCTCTTAATCCAAGATGGCCGCCAAACGGACCCGTGGGACAATATTTGATTTTGGTAACATCAAAATTCTTTAAGTAGATGTCGTAGAGATTCTAAAAATCATGTTAGAATTTAGTTTTAAGGGGGTGCATGGGAACCCATATAATCTGCTAGACTACTTTATTACATAGAGACCTGTAAAATAAAACCCAATTCTATATGTGCACAATTACTATAGTTTGTAAAAAAAGGACCACATTTAAATGGACATTAAATGGATAAGCAGCGATAATTCTACAGAATAAACAAAAGAATGTGAATTAGTGCATTTTTATCCCCCTGGCTTGAAAAGCAGAGGGGGATATTGCGAGGGGTGCGAATGTCCGTATGTAGGGGTGTGTGTCTATGTGTGTGTTCCAGTTTGGTTAGGTTTTGGTTAGGTTTTTGTTTTTCGCGTCTCCTTCGAAAAGTTTAAGTCCGATTTAAACCAGACTTGGGGTTAAGGTGCAATAGGGGTTCCTCCATGTGTGGATGATTTCAAAGGTCATGGACCAAGGTCAAAGGTCATCTGAGGTCATGTTTCAGACTGCCATCTTGCCAGGGGGATGACGCAAGTTTACTTGCTGTATTTTTAGCTTATAGATCAAAGATAAGTTTGTACAATTCCATAACTACTTTAATGTAGGAACAAAAACATCATATAATGAAAAAATGATGTATTTGAAGAAATTTGTCATACATTCTCCTGCAAATAGATACAGCAATGGTGTCTCAACTGATTGTTGTTTACACCAGTACATAATAAACAAATATCAATAATATTTGTGTTTCAGGTCAAACTGTTCAGATCATGGTGCACAATATTATGCTTATAAATCTGGGATATTCACGGGGAAAGGCTTTTTTTATCACAAGTCGGAATTTTGATAAGCACACATAGAAATTAAAGGATCTCTTAAAAAAGGTACTGCCTTTTCTTTAATACAGATTTCAGGCCTCCACTTATGTTAATGTTAGCACATCTATGACAATAACAAAAATACCCAAATACAAATGTTCATGGATTTTTTTAGTTTCGGATCGCAATATCAATGCTTTATCCTTTTAAATGATATTCTTTTTACGGACTTGCATGATTGTGCTAAGATTCATGCACTTTGAATGATTGAATGATTGTTTCATGCATGATGAAATTAAACAAATTTGTTATTGTTATTCAGGGTGTATAACCGATTGTAAGACCAAGCTTTAATAAATTTCTAATTAATCTTTGATGTAATCCTTGTTATGTTAGTCAAAGTGTAAGTTCACTATCTGCAATTCCAATATGTTTGGGACATAATCTCACTGATTATCTCTGGCTGAAAGATACTGTGACAATTATGTAATAAAGTGACTGTGACTTGTGACTGTGACTTGATTTGTCCTTTTACCATTTAATATGTTAAAAAGTGTTGCTCTGAATTATTTTGTTCTCTTGATGGTCCAAACTAAACTGAAATATATTTCTTTGATATTGGTTGTTATTTGGATGATATGATTGCAGGAATTCAACAACAAAGAAATCATTATTTGTGTAAAATTATTGAAAAGAATTAATATCACATAGAATTGAAACCATCCATTTTGTGCTTGATATTTTAAGGAGGATATAAGGTTAAAAAAAATTTCCAGTTGGTGACCTAAAATACATTAAAAAAATACTATCTTAAAGGTCCATGGCCCGATCACTAATAGCCTCGTCCCCAGAAGCCCAGATTTTACCGGAAGTGGTCGAAATTTTCATATCAGAAGAAAGCTACTATTTTTCTCATTTACCCTGTGAATCTTAGAGCTAAATGATGTTTGGTTTGGGGAGTTATGAGCGAAAGTGTACTCCATTTTGGTCGACCAATATTAGTTTTACACAGTACTCTATGGGGCTCACAAAATCACGTTTCTAGCTGTCACATCAAAACGGATAGAAATATTGGCGCGAAAATTTAGAGATGGGTTTTTTGGGTGAAGGCCATTCTATCAAGATGAAAACTTCATATACTTAAATCGGACCATCCCCCTTTAAAACTGATGGAAGTGGTGTATTGTGTCTTGTGCTGCATCCACACAGCTGTTTGAAGTCTCATTATTATGATAAAACCAAAATAAAACAAAACTTATCAATGGTGACACAGTTTTGACAACTGATTTGAATTATACATTCCTCTAACTATATCCTGTGAAATTTTACAAAATGTCATTGTGGGCAAATATGATTTTTCTTAAAAATCTAGTTTTACACATCTTTCTATGGCAAATGGATATATAGAGGGCACTGTAACATAGAAATCACGACCTTTATAGGCCTATATGGCAAGATTCCACAAAGGATTTTTTCTAATTTTTGCATAGGTAATAGCTCTTGCATGTCCTTACTTATATCAGTTGTCAATATTGAGTCACCACTGCTTAAAATTCTTGAAATAAGACAATTGGCATGGGGTCAAACAGCTGTGTCCACTTAACCTTATAAGTACATTCAAATGATGACAAGAAATTTTTAACAATCTAGTGTTCATGTTTACCCAACCTCGAAGGTTTATGGCATACGTGATTGGTCAAACGCAGTCCCAACTCACATGACCATTTATAAAGAAGCGTCAATGCACAGCTGCCATGACAAATGCTAAAAGTAGTCAGAAATCATGCAGTTTCAAGCAAAGTAATTGAGGAAAGTATGATAAACATGAATGGATAAAAGCCCTTGGGCCTTTAAGGAGTACCTGATGTGAAATCTCTTGTTGCACCTTTAAGAAGGGGGTCTACATTTTCATATTGAAGAAAATGAGTCAACTAGCACAATTGAGATTATAGCATTATAGGAAAGTGTAAACTTTCAGCTTTCATTTGCTTTTTGTTTGAGGAAAATAGGACATTCCGTTCAAATTTTATGCTCGATTTAAGTAAGCAAGTCTCGCACGTTCGATGCATTTTTGTATACATTTGTATGTAAAAAGTGCTCACCCTGTGATTTTTAAGCAAATTTATTTTTTTATTATTATGACCACATATTACTAGCTTTTTCAAATTAATTTATTAAAACATTAAATAAATTGTATTATGCATCAAACCAACTCGAAATTTTCAGCTCGACAGCATTTCTTATGTATTTCTTTATTATCACTCACCCAGTGATATTTAAGACGATTATTTTTAAAAATTAATTTAACCCATTAGATCATCCCCAATTTGAACCAAAATGCACTCAAAAAATGTAATAATTTATATTTTAAAATAAATGAACAATTATTTCCAAATTGTGGGCCAAATTAATAGTTTTTTGCAACTTTTAATATTTTCGATTACGTTTCGCTCAATATCTCAAATGGTGAAAATCGGGTTTTTATGAAACGGGAACGAACGTAACTCAAAAACGAAAGGTCGTATCAACATGAAATTTGTCACAGATATTAAGCATTCAAAGGGCTGTGAAACCATGAAGCCGGATTTTTGAATTAGGGCTTCAATTTTGAATTATGGCATAAAGTTCCCTAATTGGTCAGCTCCTGGTTGCCATGGCAACCATATCAAAAATCTGGCTTCATGGTTTTCTGCGCATTGTACCCATGCACCTTCTACCCAAGTATGGTGTAAGTGCAAGTTACTGGTAAGCAGTTACGTTTGTTCAAGTGTTTAGCCATTCAGAGGCCCTGTTCAGTTACCATGGCAACAAGATCGAAATAATTACAATTTTTTCAAAACTTTTCAACATGGGCTACAATATGATATACAACATGCATATGTAACATATTGGTAAAGTCAAGAAAATTGCAATCGAAAATTGGGCAAAAAAACGTAGACATTCCTTATGTGGTAGGTCAGTGCCATAGATATTAATAAAGGGAGATGCCATACACCCGCGTTGAAGAATAGGCGGCCATCGTAACCGTGTTTTGAAAATTATTAATATTCATTACGGCCATCCATTCGAAACTCGCACGCACACACACATGCCTGTTGGCCTGGAAACGGTACATCATTCTATGCAAATGCGTGAATATATGAATAAATTGGTACACCAGATTATGGAAATCAGGGAATATATGAATAAATTGGTACACCACGCTATGGAAATACTGCGGCAAAAGATGGTTACGGCTTTTGCATTGGCGTTCACCGTCTTGTGTTACCGTATATTGAAGTCTGTGGTCAGTGCTCATACAGGAGTCATTCTTGAACAGCTATGAAAATGCAAGCAATTCCATTGGTTCCTGACTTGTTCCAATTGCAAATGAAGCAGGTAATATGTGCTTGGTTGCTCAGAAGATTTCCAGGCACAACTCATCCCCTTTACCAGTCAGACAAGAATGACAGAACTACTTCTTTTCAGCCAACCTGTCAATGTCCCAGACAAAGATGTTTTATTTATAACACATAGACATTTTTTCTGAAACAGCGTAACCAGAAGTCATATGCTTAGGAAGTTCATTCACAGCTGTTTGACCCCATGCAAATTGTCTCTTTTATTTTTAGAACAATTTAAAGCAGTGGTGACACAATTTTGACAACTGATATAAGTAGGGACATGCAAGAGCTATTATCTCTGCAAAAATCACACAAATCCATTGTGGGAATCTTGCCATATAGGCCTACAAAGGTCATAATTTGTATATTATAGCGCCCTCTATATGCCCATTCTCCATAGAAAGACGTGGAAAACAAGATTTTGCCCACAATGAAATTTCGTAAAATTTACACGAGATGTACTTAATGGACTAAATAATCCAAATCAGTTGTCAAAATTGTGTCGCCGGCGATATTTTTTGTTTTATTCTGGTTTTGTCACAATAAATGAGACTTTCAAACAGCTGTGCATTATAATAGTTTTTGGCACCACCATATTTGGTTTGCATATCTCTGTATTTGGAAAGCCCTAATGCATATTTATGAAAATGTATTTGTGTTGGTTGCATTTAGCAACAAAACCGATGGTGATGCCCCATGCTGTCACTTGGGTATCTATCTCAAGTCCGCATTTACTGACTAAAATTAACAATAATGGTAAACACATTACACCAGTCAGTAGCTTCATAGGCTTTTATACACCACAGTATGTAGCTCAATATCAAGGCTTGTTTGAATATTACCAGGGACTCTATAATAATGGAAGAGAAAACTCACCCTGTTTGAGTGAGGCCTCAGTCCTGCTATCCAACTCTGATTGAGGGCAGTATTCCAATGTTGGTGAACTTGATGAGGACCAGATAAGAGTGCTCCAAATTTTAACATTGACATGTTCATTGATGCTGTTAAATAAGATACAATCTAAATCTAAGACAGTAAGCTATATTTATCTGATAAGTATTGTTTGTTTGTTTGTTTGTTTGTTTTTTGGGGTTTTTTTTTCGTTTTCTTCTTACAATCACAAGCAAATCTGTAGCCACTAGTCTACTTCGTATTAAAGTAACAATTTTCAGTGAATTAATATTCTTGCAATTTGTCGTTCTTTAACACGTTCCCTGGACTTTTTGCTACTTCTAGCTAAAAACTGTTTAATCCTCCTTGACAGAAACAAGTTGACGCTGCCATAATCCACCATTTTCACTGCAACGTTGGCTTTATTTTTAATTGGTTGTCAATGACAATGAGTGCTTCTGAGATTTGCAAATAGCTCAGACTACAAAGGCAGTGATAAACCAGTGAATTCATATTCTTGCAATTTGTCGTTCTTTAACACGTTCCCTGGACTTTTTGCTACTTCTAGCCCAGATTCGCTTCAGCAGTTCCATTGTTTTAGTGCAGTGAAGTTGAACCATTACTCAAAACTAGCGAGACATAGCAATTCTGACCGCAACCTGCCCTAGATTTCTAGCCAGAGTGTCTCACCTTAAGGCCGTTTTTCAATGAAACTGCAACCCGGTATCAGCTTGTCTGTGCACACATGTGTGCCGACGGGATGTCAGTAATTGCCAATCTTTATCCCTAAAGTCCCTGGTGTTTGAGGCCCATGAATTTGCCTAGCATGGGTCCAGGAAAAGGGTTAAATATTGTGATATCATTATATTCAAGAGTATTCAGCTAACAGAAAACAAAATGCAAGGCCAGAAACTGTTTAATCCTCCTTGACAGAAACAAGTTGACGCTGCCATAATCCACCATTTTCACTGCAACGTTTGCTTTATTTTTAATTGGTTGTCAATGACAATGAGTACCTATGTGCTTCTGAGATTTGCAAATAGCTCAGACTACAAAGGCAGTGATAAACCAAAATGAATGGGAACCAGCAAAGGGTATGAACTTAACTCAGTGGAACCTTTTTAAGCTTGTATGAGTGCACAAAAAAGGGTTCGTCTGGATATTAGCTAATTTTGGTGCCGGCTTACGAATAATTATCCCTGCCAATCAAGTTCGGAACGGGGGCTATGAAATGAGCAGCGTCCGTTCGTCCGTCCGTGATAAAAAATGGAACCCAACTTTGTGTAACAATTATCGGAGTTCCGTTAAGGGCGACAGTGATGAATCTTGGATGGAAAGAAGCGGGTCGATTGAGTTCTCAACCTGATTAGATTGTGGCCGTAAAGTATGCTAAATTAAGTATTCTAATTTGCATAATTTCAGAAAATTTTCCACGCACGGCTTGTATACAAGTTATCTGGAATTCTGTATGGCATATAATGATGTATCTTGGTGAAGGAAGGGGGTTGAAAGAGAGTGCTCAAATGATTAGATCGGGGAGGGGTGGGGGTGTCTCACGAGGCGGGGTAGGAGTGTCTAGGAGGAGTGGAAATGTATGCAGGGGAGGGGGGGTGGGATGTCTCAGGGAGGGTTGAGGTTGTTCAAGGGAGGGGGTGGGGTGTCTCGGGAGGGGGAGGGATGGGGTGAGGGTGTTGCAGAGGGGGGAGAAGGTAGGGTCGTAGGGGAAGGCGGTGGAGATGGTCGGGGAGGGGGACGGGAGGCGGTGTAGGGGAGGGGGGATGGGCGGGGTGTCGTGGTGTCGGGGAGGGGGACGGGCGGGGGGGTGTGTGGTGTCGGGGGCAGGGGGAACAGGTTGGGGGTCGGGGGAGGAGGGGTGGGGTTCATATTGTGGACTTTATTTACATTTGTAGTTGCATTTATGGCAATGCTTAGTGATAGCGACATTCGGCGGGGGAACCATATTTTAAGCATCGTGTAAACACGAGTTCGCCTTACATTTAAATTTGGTAATGAACTGATTGGATGTTGAAGATTAAATCCATGGAATTGGAAGTCCTGTGAAAAGCACCTGTTATGCATTGCAGAAAACAAAATTGTGATACTTCAGTCTGGAGGCATTGTTTTATGTTACTGTCACCATTTGCATTGTGGTTAAATAAGGGGTTGGTTTGATCTGATTTGACAAGCAATTATTAAGTGTAGCACACAGAAGTACACGTACGAGTACATAACCTATTGCCTCACCCTTAACTTGTGGCTAAGAAATCCTGTCATAGTTGGGGTGAACAAAATTTTGAGGGATCTTGACTAAGGACCACATGTCAATAAAATAACCCACTTGTGTACAGCTGTAAAGCCTGTTTATTGACAACTGTCCATGGTGACCTCTATTATTTGATGCCACCGATAATTGTTCTTTGTTTGTTTCTTTTGTGTTGTTTTTTTTTTTTTTCATATTGAAAGCTGTGAGTGGAAGTCATGCATTGGCTCTAGCAGCAAAGCATATTCTGTTCTGGAAGTCTACAATGTGTGTTCTGTTGAAGGCCCACTATGACATACAAGGAGTCATTTTCAAAATATTTGTTGTGTTAATACAATAGTCAACTAGACTAGAGTCACTAAAATGCTTAATTCCAAATTTTGAGATGAACATTGGGATTTTGTTTTGATGCAGTAAACATTCTAATCAAGATTCTTCTTACTTCTTGTGTCCAAACACTGCGGTTCTCAAATAGATCCGCCAGAGATGAGTGCAACATCTGGCTGCTTCACTGCATTCCACACGGGTTCCTTGTTTGTGCATTGTTTCTCCAGCAATGGGCAACCAGGAGAGTCCATTGTCTGTGGTGTTGTTACACAACCACAGGTAAGTGTCCTGATCTGCTTCCAGGTAGCCCCACTTCTGCAGGAGACCTTAGTATCGGCCAGTTTGCTGGTTCTCAATCTGTTGAGGCTCTCCATTCAGCCCATGAGGAGTCAGCTCCAGGTGGTAGATGCTCACCATTTCAATCCCAATAATGTACTTGGTGATGGCAAGTCACACACCTGTGTCTTGGATGGATTTGCACTAGGTGGTTTTCCTCATAAGTAAGGATTGAGTTCAATCCAAAGCTTTGAGAGTCTTCTTCACCAGCTGTGACGGTCTGCATCTTGTGCGCTAATTCCATGATCGTCTGCATAAATCAAACAGTTCCTGCACCCCTAGGTTGGTCGTTGGTATAGATTATCCATTCTTGAGTCCTACCCAACGGCTCTTCTTCGCTCCTAGCTGAGCAAGAACCTCCCTGTTTGACAGCAACCCTTTGATACTCTCATTCAATCGGATCTCCTTGGTGATTTCCAGGACTTATGGAATTTTTATGCATCTGTGATTCGACAGTGTCCCGTTAGGCTCCGATCGGTCGACGAACACTACCTCCGGTTTACCAACCCTTTTCAAAAACCATCTCATGTGTTGAGTTAGGTCGAGTACTTGGCTTGTTAATTGTTGATTTGCCTGGCCGGAACCTGCTTGTTCTGTTAATGAGGTGTTCTTCTATCACAGTGCGATACATGAGCCGTAGACGTTCAAGAGCTTGTAGGTATGGTTGAGGATGATATTGGTCTTTATCTCTTTGGATTAGATGGATCTTTCCCAGGCTTTAGGAGTGCCAAGAACATGTGCTTTTAATCCAGATCGTTGGGAAACTGTGGGAAAAAGGCAGGCAATTCCTTTGCTACTGGGCCGAAATTTTTAGCTGATCAGTTGAGATGTCGTCACGGCCTACTGCTTTTCCTGGTTTACCGTGTAGCAATAATGTTCCAATTCGTCCATTGTTGAAGGGAGAGTGAAACCAGGGTCGGCACTAAACATCTTATGGTCTAGTTTGATTTCTTCTTGGGCTTCTTGGCCCGCAGTTGCCATTTAAAAGCAGTTGGGGGGCAACTTGGTTGGGTTGTGAATTTGGCGTGTGGAGGCTCTGGTTGGATTCCCTCGAGGCTTTTAGGATGGTATAGGACCATGCTTTCTTGCTGTTATGGATCATATCGGTCGATTCAATTAAAGTATGCCGGGTTTTGATCTTTTCCTTGGGAGATCCTTCCGAAACTTCCTCACCTTAGAACAGTTGTTTCAGCCGAAAAAGGAATCACATATGATAATAACTAATAATATAATAATATATTGGCTTTTATAAAGCCGCATTTCATCAAGATCTCAGCGCTGTGTTGCCGATTAGTATTACGCTGCCGTCAGGAAATCGTCAAAGCATTTCTGCTTCATCTAGGCCGGCCTGCTGGCGAAGCGCACATCCCTATTAGTGCTTAGATTGTAATATTCCATAACAGCTCCCCGAATATAGCGTGGGTCGACCAAGCAAGTGGAGGTAAAGTGCCTTTCCCAAGTACACACCTTGGCCACAGCGGGGCTCTAACCCACAACCTTGGGTCATGAGTCGGCAGTCATCTCCACTGGACCCAGTGCCCTTGATATAACTCTTGATATTCTCTAGCCACATGTCCTTGAAAAGGCCTGTGGTATATATTCCGTTTTCTACAGCCTGCGGGGTATGAATCTCCGGGCAGCCTTGTTCACTTGTTGGACAAATTTGTCATAGGTATGGGGTTTGGGCAATCCTTTAAGTTGCTGGATTTCCAGGTCATCAGTGGAATCCTGCCAGTCGCTTTCCTATGTGAAAGCGACGCTCAAAGCAACTTGTTTGGTTCTACAGCAGCGTTGACTTGGATACGATTGGATCGATGTTGAGTGGGGACAGGATCACGCACAATCTTGTACACAAGTATAGAGATTGTTTTTACTTAACAATAGCTAGATCGGGTTGTAACCTCTCTTCCAATGGGTGCTATAAAATGATAGCGGCAGCGTAGGGTCGTGAAGGAGATGTAGATGATGACTGTCTATCCATTCTTCGACAAGCTGTCCATCTGTGTTAGTTTCATTGTAGCCCCATTGGGTACTATGGCGGTTGAAATCGCCAATAAAGAAGTGAGGTTTGCGTTGAAATTCTCACGGAGTGAGTGTTCTGAGTTGAGGGTGCTTGAAGTCTACTGATGGAGGTTGTAGACGGATTTGCTACACTATGACAGAGCTGAGCCCAATGGTGAGGGACTCGATGTTGTTGTCATCAGACCTTGAGGTTGCTTCTACGGTGGGCTTGCCTGTTTTCACATTATATAGCAACTTCCGTATTGTCGGTGTGGTTCTCTCGATGGCAAGGACCATTCCTGGTAGGTGGGCGATGGTTATTGATTCCTCTGTGCACTTTCTGCAGACATAGGGACATCACAGTGGGATTGTTCAAATTACAGCAGGATGTTATTTTGCATTAGAAAAATCCCTCCACATTCAATGACGCTATAGGTTCAAGGCAACTTAGAAAAGGGCATGTGTGAGGTTCGAGTCATTGATATGGGTTATACTTAAAGAAATGAATGTTAAGGGAAAACAGGTTGTTGGTGTTGTAGAGATTAGTTCACTAAAGATAACTAGCAGTTACTAACAGGGGAGAACACAGACGGTTTCTCTACTTCTATCAAGCTTTGGAAAAAATTATCGACTTAAAATTGGCCTCCTTCTTAAAAGCTAGTGATCCTCTTGGGCATGCACTGGTTAAAGTCCATGGACACGCCTGAGTAGACATTTCTTTAATTTCTGACAATTTTGAATTTTTGAAGATTTTATCACCACAAAGTGGCCAAACACAATTTTTAAAAGTGAACATCGGGAAAGTGTTTTAAATTTCAAGGATAAATATACCCTAACTGACAGGCTTTTCTCCTGTTTTCGCGAAAGCGTATCAAGATGATGGAGTGAATTGACCCTGTTATGACGTACAGAGGAAATAAACAAGTTGTAAAACAAAGCTCACACGATGGGCTAACCGACCGCACAACTCCAGATATCCTCCTGTCGGTTTCTGTCGTGGAACTTGATACCGAATGTCATGCTATTACTGCTGTCTACTCTTGCGGTACGGTGGCCGCTGGTGACACCCGTCGACAATACAGCAAATTATCGTATTTGAAGCAACCAAATCAACGAAAAAAAGTTATGCCATATGATTACAAACACGGCTACGCCGCATATCCGCGAGAGGTCAACTGTGTACAGCTATGCAGAAAACTGGGCCACAAGCGCACGTACGTTCCACGATGACGTCATGACGCGTATAGCGTATCGCGTATTTGTTACTCGCGGCGTCTTCCGGGTATCGCTGCAGCGCGGGGAAATCACTCGTTTTGGAATTTCCATTGAAAAGCTTGTCCAAAACACATGATATTATGCCAATTTTAATCAAATATACGCGGTTTCTCAATTAACGCTTCATGCAGCTTTTACATGGATGATACCAAACATACTATGAATGAAAACCATTTTTGGTGGTATTACTAAGTATGTTTAAAGCATGTCCATGGACCTTGAAGGTCTTGCCTTTTAGCTGTAAGACGTATTATTCTTAACATTCACCTGTCGACTACAAAACATGAGAGATGGGGTTGATGAAGCTATTGGTGAGGCAAGGATTATTATTTTTATCATGAAAAAGTCCCAAATATGTATGTGTTAACATGAATGTGGGATTTCCATCAAACTCCAAAGTGTGAAAATTTTTCAAGATATTGTTAGTCATAATAACAATTTTAAGTAAATGATTTCTTCTTAGGTTACAGTTATCGTTTGTTGCAGCAATTGTTCAAGCTATGTCCACAGTATGACAGTAGTGTTAATGATAGTATTCAATGATAAAAGAGTTAAGTCAGCCATTATTTTCATGATAGTTATAGTCCTGAGAAGAATATACACAATAACTACGGGTGGAAAAATTGTTTATTGAGTGATTTTTCCACCAGACGCAGAATAACATCATACAACAACATATCCAAATCCCCATGAATCCCCTTCGGGGAATTTTTTCTCCAAGATTGCCGCCAAAATAGCTGACATTGCAATAATTCAGGCTATATCTGAATTCGCAAGTAGATGTGTTTGAGGATTTAGTTAAATCTACTATCCATGTGTTCCTTATTTTAAGTCAAAAATGGCCCATTACATATAATTTGCTTATTTACTCAGAAACACGGAAAAAAGAGGGATAAAGAAACAAACAATAAATTATATCTAAAGAATATAGATAAGCGAATAATAATCTATAATTATAAATGAATTAAAGATAAAATAATGAAAAAAATTAATAGATATAACTAAATATAGAGAAATTTGTAAAAGGGAAGGGTACAAAAGACGGAACCTAAATTATGCAATAGGAAGTCCTTGAGTGTTTCACACCCACAATTTTATTCTCCCACAATTTCGGGATTCATCTTTTAGATATTATTTCACAACTCCAGTTTCCATTACGGTACTGGTTATAAAAAAAATAGAAAATATATGGCTATTGTTTCTTCCATTTTCTGGCAAGACGTAGTTGTTTAGGGCCATAATTACTCATGATTATGTGAACAGTATACGAAACCTGCATGATACGAAACTTTTTAAAGCATTCCTTCGAATGGAGTATTATATTGAGCGTTGCACTGGTTTTGATGTGCAATTTGGGAAATTGCATCTGATAAGTTCAAATAAACATAATCCAAGAATTCTTTCGAATAGACTAAAAATGAACTAAAATTACTACTATTTGGTAATGAGAACAATCCCTTTCGGATTATTGCTTTAAACAACCCTCCTATATATGTGACGTTTGACCTAGTTTCTGCAGGAAAAACTGTAAAGGAAAGTATATGGTCAGTGAGAAGATAATTATATGTAATAGCAACAAATTGGCAGCCATTTTGTTGGCCATTTTTGATTTTTGAGTTATGGAAAACATCAATGATTTAGATTTAAACAAAAACTGAAATATTTGAACCTCAAAACATATTCAAAAACATGAGATATAGCTAATTATATAAAATGGATTTTGGCGTGAAGGAAGCCATCAGTGATTTAGATTTGTACATAATTGGATTCCTTGACCCCCAAAGCATATTCAAAAACACTATAATCGTCAACATCTACTTTCAAAGCTGAGATGTAGCTAATTTGGCGGCCATCTTGGATAAAATTTTTCCCCACGGGGGATTTATGGGGATTTTGGATATGTTGTTGTATGATGCATTCTGCTTATCTGGTGCAAAAATCAGCTCAATAACAATTTTTTCCGGGTCAAAACCCCAGGGACCACACTATGAAGGATGGGGACAATTAAGCATCATGGAACAAAAAACAAATGACTACTTCTATCACAGTCCAGTTGAGATGCCCATTTATCAGGACATAGATGCCCAGATGTATGGATGTACCTTACTGTCTGTAATAAATATTTCTCCAGGGACTTGATTTTTTGTGTCGCCTGCCTTAAAGACACTATCAGTGATTTGCTAAAACATAAAATCGAAAAAATCATCAACAATCAGATTTTTGCAGATCTGTAACAGGTTTAGGTGTCTTAACATACCCTACAAGTGATACGACCAAAAGCAGCCTATTAAGGACAAAATTGGGTATTTTAGTGATTACTATCCATACGGACACTTACTACAACACATAATTGAATGGAGATTCATATCTTTGAATACTGCTGTTTTCTTCCTTTTCAATCCATTTTTTTCAGTTGGAAAAATAGCTTATGAGAATTCTACAGACTTATTCTACACTTTTAAGCTATTTCTGCAAATTTCAAATATTTTTACTCTTTCGGGCAGATCACTGATAGTGCCTTTAAGGCAGGAAAACACAAAGGGATCACTTTGTCCACTGTTGTTACGTTGCCTGCCTCGCCTGCTCTAAGGCAGGAAGACATTATAGGGATCACTTTGTCGACTTGTTGTTGTTGTCGTCGTGAAAAAGGGTTAACATTTGCCTGTAATATCAGTGGCGTACCGACCGGGGGGGGGGGGGGCAAGTTTCCCCCTCTGCCTTGAAAAAGCGTGACGATCTGGACCAAAATATGCATTTTCATCCCTCTTTTTCGGGGAATTTCAACCAATTTCAGCCTAAATTTGGGCAAAATTAAAGTAAATACGGCAAATTTTGTGCGCTACGTGCGCATTTGGTCGGATTCAGACTTAATTGGAGCAAATCACCGGGACGACTTGCGAATTTTGCTCCCTCGGGCGGGGCGACTTGGAAATTTTGTCACCTCTGGATCGACTACCGCGGTAGCACGGGTAATATCCACGTACTTGGATGGATTTAAACCAAAACTTGTGTTATAGGTGCACATGGGATCCCCAGTTTGTGTGAGTCAATGTCACATACCAAGGTCAAAGGTCATGTAAGGGTCAAGTTGTAAAGTAAATTGACCTCAATTGAAAAAGTTGAAGTTCAATTGGAACCAAACATGGTGTATGGAGATCTCATTTGTTTGAGGTCAAAGGTCCACATATCAAGGTCAAAGGTCATATTGAGGCTATCATTCACACACCGCCACAACAAAGAACAAGCGGTCAAAGGACCGATGCATTTTTTTGAAGGATGGTTGATTATAGGTGGTGTTAAGTTATTATTTCCATTCCATAGGCCAGCATGTCCCAGCAGTGTCTGGGAATACCTGGTGCTCCCAGTGGCATAACCATAGGGGGGGCAATCTTGCCCCCTGAAAAATTAGTTATATCTTCTGCACATGTCTTAATAACATTAAAAAAAACATAGCCCTAGTTGCAACCCCCCACCCCCCACCCCCCCCACCCCCCCCCCGCCCCCACCCCTCTTAAGAATTTTCTACGACTGTGACAAAATTGGGTCTAGGCGGCAGCTTACAAGCAAGAAAATTTGGCGCTCAATGATGATTGCCCCCTGAAAAGCATGTGCCACCCTCCTTGAACAAACAAAGATGGTATAACGCCACTGGGTGTCCTACTGCTCCCCATAAACCAAAAGGTACTGGGGTCACCAGGAATAGAATTACACACACGCGGGGCAGGCCAAAAACAGTAGCACAATCAAATTTTAAAAGTATCACATAAGAATGGTTGAGTTACAGTGGTTATACCAATTGATGCTCTGAGGCATTTTTTTTATGTAGTAAAACAAGTACATGTATGTAGTGTACGACATAGTTCAATACACGCCATTTTTCATAGCCAAGTAGACATGGATTACCTAGCTACTAGACGTACACTTACCAGCCAGGATAATGTATTTTGCCGCATAGATGGAGGGCAGAGTGTACACACAGAGGCTGTCTGCACTCGCAGATAACTTCATGATTAACACCGCTCTAGCCTGGGCAAATTAGTTTGAGATATTATGAGCAATATTGCATTTTTATCTCCGGCTGAGGAGCATAGGGGGGATATGCGATAGGCGGATATGTCCATACGTTTTCATGTTCTCCTTCGAAAGTTTTAAGTCAACTTTTTTGCTTGATTTGCCAAAAAAAAAGGTAATTTATATATACTTATGTAATGTGTTATACGAAATAAAAATTATAAATATGATAACACTAGCTTACATTTGATGGGGGTCAGCAAATCTCAAGCCGAGAGGTCAAGTAGCAAGACAATGTTGAACATCAAGAACTGCAAGAAAGCTGTGCATGCAGGGTTTTCAAGTTACCCAATTTGCCAAGTCAAGTAGTATATAGAAAACAGTCAGGGCATTGATCACAGGCCTCTTCAATCTGTCCACCACGGCTTCAAAGGACATAGTGAGTGGCCTCAAATTTCACCAAGTGACTAAGTGCTGTAGATTGCCACATTAAAAGGATTTGTTCCCCAGCAATTGCGTCCAAACAATTCACAGGGCACAGGACACATGCTATACAATGAAAGATTTGAATTCCCCGTGCTATAAGCCCTGTGATTTGTTTGGTCCTATTATGTGGCACTTCAATAGTGAATAAAAGTGGTTAAGAATTTTAATTTTTCCAATTTTGTATATGCCACTGGTGGGGAGCTATATACTGAACACATTTTGCATTACAAAAATAATTATAAGGTCAGGTTTTCTCTTGAGGGCCTGCTACTGGTATCCTGGTAACCAGTACTACCTGTCCCAGGGCCAGGTTGTCAGCGTCAAAACCATCACCCCGTCTGAGTTTCTAATGAAATCTGATGAGGAGGGTAGCTGGTTACCCTGGTAGAACTAAAAAGAAGATCTACCTACAAGGGCGTCGGCTCTGGAGAGCTAATGACGGCCATCCAGCACATTGACATCACTAAGGGCATCCGGTCAATTATCTTTCGCTTCAATAAATCCTCACACAGAAGTATTGCTGTGAATGTGATGTGAATTCGGCCACCCTCATTAGCAGGGACAAACCAGATTTAAAAATCCCAAAGTGGGATGCCATTTGTTTTCCCAACATTTGGAAAGCTCATAAATGTAGCTGGCAATTCTGTGTGTGTTATTTTTTTTTTATTTCCAGGAAACATTCAACAAGTTTGAGTCACCTCAGGAGATAGTGAAATTCTCAGAGGGTGACATCTTATCTAAGGTGCACATACACAACCCAGCATTTGACTATGTGCCTCCAGAATTAGTTACTCTCTATATATCAAATATGTAAGTATGTGGGAAGTGTTGTTTGAGTTACATTAACATGCTTTGGAGTATGTTGGGTAAATTGGGATGTACAAGCCTTTCGATCTTCCCTAGAGGGCCCCAAAAAATAGGGACAACAATCCTGTATATGTTAGCCGATCATAGAAACAGATTATGAGTAGTAGTGTGATATGGTATTTCAATGAAACAGTTCCTGTAGGATTTTTGTGTTTAAATTGATTTTCTTGTTTTGGATTCATTAGGAACCAGACTGTCAGAAAATTATGGGGTTCAAATTTTCAGACTGCTTCCCCCTTCTTCAAGGGAGGTGGATGTTAGTACAGGGGAAATTTGAAATCGAGTCAAATTGTGTTTCAATGTACACTAACATGTTTGCCTCCTTTTAAGGATTAGAAAAAGTATATATTTGACTAGGTTCCAACCTTTAGTTAAAGTGATATAGCCCTATAATGGTTCAAGGTCGTCTTGGGGTAAAATTTACCTGATCATCAGATTTTGTTAAAACTGGTGACAAGTTGTTTGTATTGCTTCATAGGATACAAAAAGGTACTATTTTACAGTTTGTGGCATTTAGTTGGATATTTATATGGCAAAATGTATCAAGGGTCTACATGGTCTATGGGGTCACCAAAACTTTCCCTGGATAATTCAAATTGTCTATCAATATATCACCAAATCAGTTAAAATGCATGCTTCAGTATGACAAGAGGAACCATTTGACACCACTTTCAACACCATCTGAGCATTTACCCCCAGTATGACCTTAAACCATTATGGGGCTATACCACTTTAACTAAAGTTTGGAACCTAGACAAATATATACTTTTTCTAATCCTTATAAGGAGATGAAAACGTTAGTGTACATTAAAACACAATTTGACTCAATTTCCATTTTTTCCCTGTAGACACATTTATCCCCTTAAGGAAGGTGAAAGCAGTCCAAGTTAAAATGTTGTCTAGCTTTTTAGTGCAGTGATAGATCAACTTATTCTTTGACCACATAATCGGAAAACCTAATTGGGACCAGTGACCACTGTCCCTATTTTTTTAGTAGTATAGATGATTGCACTGTAATACATTGTGCACACTCGTACATCCAGAAACATCGTATAGTGTTTGTTGTGTTCAACAGTTTTGCAGTGAAGAGAAATTCTTAAAATATTCAGCCTCGGGCAAATTCTAAAATATTAAATGCACATTTGGTTAATACAATTCAGTTCATCTAGCTTGATTAGTAAATTGTTGTAGTGCATCAGTGAATTTTACACTGTAACTGTAATTTGCCATAGCACCTGCTATGTATTGTTTAACCAATGCTTTTTTTTCTTTTCAGTGGTGGCAATGCACCATCCTATGTGTACAGATTACTAAGCGAGATGTACCACCCTGATGACACAGACTTATAGCAGAAGATAGAGGGAGCTGTTAATAGATATCTATAGACAAAGCCTGATGAGCGAAATACCCCACTTTGAAAGGAATCGGCACCTGGCCACTGGTTTGCACGGCCCAGAAGAAAATCAAGAAATACCCACAATTCTTTGAAATATCGCCTCAGTTCAGTTTTCAAGTTCTTTATCATATCCCGATTATGAACTTTGGATACAAAACGGTGCCACAACACGAAAACATTTCATGCCTGCACAATTTCAATCGGAAAACATGGTGGTTTTGCATGTCAGTGGTACAATCTAAATTTTGCCTTTTTTGATAGTCCTTGATGACATGGCCTCTTCACAAGAGATATTTGCAGAAGAGATTCAAGTATATATGTAATTAACTCTTCTTAGAAGTGAAAAATGGCAAAATTAGCAAAACTTTTCTGCCTTGAAATTCAATCAAAACGTAAACAATCAGTCTCTTACACGGGTGTAAAACTACACGCTATGTTAGCCTTGATTTGCGGCGTTTGCCTAATTTTATAGTGTGTCGCTTGAATGGAATTCCAAGTGCATGTTGGGCAATGTCTGACTTCCGACAAGTTTTCGGCTATGGTTTCATTAAAGTGTCACAAACATGCAAATGAGGTATTTTGCGCCATTTTGTTGGTCATATTGCTGGAGGACATAGACGGCCTTCCAGTCATTTGGAAATTATGAACCTCGCCCATGCAAAAATAGCGCTCACTGCGCAAATATGAAGGTAATGCCAACAATATATGGCAATGAGACTAAAAATGTTTGCATAAATTTCTGTTGCGAAATTGATAGTTTGCAAAGGTGAAAAATGCTCAAAATTGCATGCAGTACAAAGTGCCTTTTCACATGAAGTTAATCTTACAGAAATGTAGAAGAATATCCAAGGAACAAAAAACAACGGAGGCACTGATGTTGAAATTCACGGCAAAAGGTGGAATTTTTTATTGTTACTGTGCCCTAATTGTCACCTGCCCAGATGATTTGCCACCATTTTAAAGTTAACAGTATTACTGCACGTGTGTAACCAGGCTTTAAAAAAAAACTATACAGGGGTGTGCAGGCCATGAAATAGCCTACATTACGCCCTCAATTTAGATTTGCAGGCACGTACATGTTTTAGTATTATGCGTAGAGTTTGGTGATTTACAAAAACCTTATCCTATTGTTAAATTAAACGACTGAAATCCCGTCTATTTCCTCCACCCGCGCTGCCCAATCTTAGTAGCTGGTTTCCAACAGGTTTACGATGTACACTGTAATAAGTATATACAAAAAGAAGGATAGAAATGGGAATCTCAATCGGCAGGCTTGCTTTTGACCTGCATTTGAACCTGGCTTAGTTCTTCATCGGTAGACCTTTTGTCTCATAACATACACTGAAAGTGTGATATGTGATATAATAGGTGAGAAAATTTCCCCATTCCCATCCATCTTTATATTTTTTGAAGGACTACCCTGGGTCTAAAGTTAAACTTCCTTTGAGAATGTCAGCCATTAGTTCAAAGGGTGTTCATCAATTTCCTATTGGAAGGCATCCGAATGATATGATACATTCAAAGAAGGTCAGTTTGGTTTAAAAGTACTATGCTAGTTTTGGCATTAGGCTTTTTAAAATATTTCTGTAGACAGGGCCGTACGCAGGATTTTTTTACGGGGGGTGTGGGTCTTCGAACAAGTGGACTTTTTGGAAAAATGGGACCTTAACCCCCCTAAAAATGTTCCTTTTTTGTGGACGTTTTGTAAACATGCATCACAAAAAGTGTATTTTCGTGTTCTCAAAATTGGACTTTGTATCACACAAAGGCACCGTTTTCCCCTTTTGTGGAATTTGGGGGTGCTGCCAAAAGCAACCTGTACAAAAGTCTATGGGAATTTGAAAAAAACATATTACGTGACATATCTCGAAAACGCCTTTTGTAAAAAAATTAAAACTTTAGCACACGTTTTATTTTCACCAATACCAACATTTCATGAGAACTTCAACAAGATCTGGGCACGAAGCCGTAGGCGATAATCCTTACCTTAAGCTTAGAATTACTTCTGTGGTACAAAAATTGTGAAATTTCACATAGGAACAAATAGGAAATTCAGCCATGTTTTCTGTTGAAATATAAGCATATTTAAATCCCCTTTTGTTTTCACTCTTAAGATTTTTCTGTACTAAAATAAAAGTAAGAAAATCTGGGGGTCTATCTGTAAGAAAATCACTACTATGACTGACCCCTTACCAATGGATGCTCAAAATTTCTTTTTGCATCTTAATTCACGCAGTAACCACCATGTAATAAACTATAATTTTTTTACATATTTTAAACACTGGATATCAGTGATGTTCTGTAATAATCAGGGTTATAGCTAGGCTACTCTGAAGTGCCGGTTCAGGTTGTATTTACTACTCTTTTGGCAATAAGGACAAACAATCAGTGATTGCCAATTTAGGTGGTTCATTTTTTCATTTCACTGAAAGTAAAGTGCCGGTCGGCAAACCTCCCAAAAGACCTTCTGTGCTGGTCGATGGGAGCAAGTGCCGGACATGGCCAGCCGCCGCCGGCCGGCGTAACTATATCCCTGCGTAAATAATAAGTGTTAAATGTTATAGCAATTGAATTACTGGTTTTAACAATTGGCTATATAGCCAGGACAAGCCCAGTAGGACATAGAACTAAATTAAAGGGATGCCATAAAAAACACACAAAAAAATAAGAAGGCTGCCCTAAAACCAAAAGTGAAAAGGAATGGCGGATGGAAAAAGCAAAAAAAAAATAAAAGGGACCAGAGTAATGGAGAAAAAAAAAAAAAACTAAGACATATAGCTACAAGATGTTGAGGCAAACAGCGGCTTTAAAGGCTTTTAGGGAGGTGACTTTCCAACATCCTCGGGCAGGTAGTTCCATAAATGTGGGAGCAAATGATAAAAAGACTTTGGAAAGCGAGGAGCCGCGAAGGGGGATCATGAGAGAGGCTATGAGAATGCGAAGGGTAGGTCTAGGGTGCGACTTGAAGGGGATTAGGAGAAGAGCAAGGTGGTTAAGAAGTTGGAAGATGATGGCACAGGACAGCAGCAACGTCCGCGCGCTTCAGATAAGGGAGGAAGAATGATGGACGGGAAAGAAAGGAGGACATCTTCATGGGAAGATTCCACGACTGGAGAATGACTCTGCAGGCAAATCGCTGAGTAGATTCCAACATGTGGTTCGCGTGATTGTTTAAGGATATGCCAAGTGAGACTGCCGTATCAAGGATGGGTCTGAAACCAACGCAAGGTACAGAAAACGGCGTGTGGAGGGGAGGTGTTGTAAAAAGCCCTATGCGATAGCCTATGGTTCTTATGGCTTTCGTGAGATATAGTCCACGTGCACATTCCAGGATAAATTTTCAGAGATGGGAATACCAAGGAATTTGACAGAGGAAACTATTTCAATGACTGGTTATTCATGCTGAGACAGACGTTGGAAAAGGGTTTTTCTTGGTGGAAATGACCATGAGTTTATAGTCTTGCTGGCATGGCAGTGAGATGTGGGGTGGTAAACAGTTTAGGAATAGTATCAAGTCTGCTTGAAAGCTGGTGATTTCACTGTCATGGCTGATGGGGTTGTATAGGGTGGTTGTCATCAGCCTTAAGAACCAAGGAACTGTTGAGAGAAATGAAGAATTAGAAAGATCATTGATATAGAAAAGAAAGAGTAGTGGCCCCAAGGCAGAGCCCAAGACATGTGTAATGTATGTGTATGGTCAGATTATAGTTGCACTTACTGAATAAAATTAAACTGGAGATTGGCTAGATATTAGAGGCCAGCAAACATTTGTGACCTGTTCATGTCGTATAGACATGGCATTGATGTAGAATGATTGGCATGAGGTGGTGCTGTGCTTGGAATGTGGAATTATTTCATGGATCGATGGAATATAAAAAGAATTCACATTTCGCGTTACAGTAAAACAATTGGGTATTGCGAAAACCTATTATTCACAGTGCACGGCAGTGCAGTGTGTTTGCATTGGCCAAAATAGCAGTCTCTTGCCAAGATGCTGGTAATGTGTAGTACTGGAAAAAGTTAAATTGTTTTTAACTTGCATTGCAGTGGGTTGCATTAAGTTAAAGTCGAAAGTGATTGATATATTGGCGCGTGCATGGACGGATCTTAAGTGAGGATACAGTAACACGATTGGTGATCTTTAGGCACTATCAGTAATTTGAAAAATCCAAAAACTTCAAAAATAAGATTTTTGCTATGTATGAACAAGTAGTGGTATTCCTAACATACCCTACAGTGATCAATAAGACCAAAACACAGCCAATATGGATATAAAATCTGGATGGATTGCCGACGATACACAAAGATATGGCGAGCTATAAGTTAAAAATATTGTGCGAGACGCGCAGCGTAAAGCACAAATTTTTAAAAACTTATAGCGAGATCAATTATCTTGGTGTATCGTGCGAAAGAAACCCATCCAATTTTTCATTATTTATGTTTCAGAATCTGGACTTGAACCAAAGATAGTAAGCAGGGTGACTTAATAAATTAAACTTAGTTTGTAAAACCACTGGACCATATTAAAAGAAACAGAGCCATAGCCACCAGAAAACCCACTCAAAATATTGTAACAGCAACGGGAAACCATTCAAAATGGAATACCCACAGCCATAAAGGGATCAAGAAATGAACTGGGAACCACCAAGAAAATGGAACTAGTAGACACCAGAACCACCAAAATATTGACACCCAATAGCATTGGAACACCAAAAATATTGAAACAATAGTAACTGGGAACCACCAAAAATATGAAACCAATAGTAACTGGGAACCACCAAAATATCTGATTGAAAACCAAAAGTAACTGGGAACCACCAAATATTGAAACCAGTAGACACTGAGAAACACCAACAAAAATGAACTGACAGCCACAAGGAACCTAAACATTGAACCAATAGGACACAGAACCCCAAGAAATGGTACACTTACACACCAGGAACCAACAAAAAATGGAACCAGTAGCCACTGAAACCACCAATAATTGGAACCAGTAACCACAGGGAACCACCAAAAATGCATCCTGGCAGCACACGACCTCCAAAATGAACCATTAAGACACGCAAACCAAAGAGAAATAGAACCATAAGCCACTTGTAACCCTGATACATGGAACCAGTATCCCCTAGGAAAACCACCAAAGTAAGGTAACTACAGCCACAGAGAACACACAACCCAGTAACCACCAAATTAAAAAAAAGTTAACACAGCAATGGAGCCCCCCCCCCCCAACCACACAGTACCACCGGAACCACAAATAACTACCGCCACAGGTAACCAACAAAACTCGGGAACCACCAAACATAATCAAGTTTAATCGCAACCCCCCCCACCCCCCCCTCACCACACACACACAACCTAAAATTGGGAAGATAATACTACCGCACTACCTCAACACTGGCTACATTGGTCTCTACATTCTGATTCTGCATGTATTGGATATGTGACCGGTGCACTCTATCACAATCGTGGATGAGTTGTCCAAGTGTGGGAAAAATTGGTCATCCAAATGCCCAATTTGCAGTTATATTGGTTTCTGTAAGTGTGTAGGAAGTATAGGATGGAAGATTCTGAAAACATAATAATGGACAAAATCTGATAATTTTGTTATTATTGTCCATACAGACACTTACTACAACACATATTTGAATAGGGAAAAAAATCTCAGACAATTTAATAGACTTATACTTCACTGTAAGCTATTCCTGCAAATTTTAAATATTTTGACCCTTTTGGGTGAAATCAACTGTTAGTGTCTATAATTATTTAGGGAATTACATTTTGGCCTAGCATTTTGTCAAAGATAACTGCATATTATGAATGATTTTCTTGACTAGAATTTAGAAAAAAATAGAAATTAGGTTTTGGCATTTTTGTAAACAATTATGTGATAATAAACCATGCAAATGGTCAAGTAAATATGCTGAAAGGCCAGATAATGTTAGTTCGTTCATGAAACAGGTGAATCGGGCCTTATACTTCCTTTTCCTGCCCGTTGTCCAAAACTTTTCCTCTGGTGACACGATGGGTTGAATTACTATAATCATTAAATGAGAAGAAATATATTTTCTGTGTGATTTGTCTTTACCTACTTTTGATCAGTGGCGTAATCATAGGGGGCAGCTGCCCCCCTTGTGCGGAATCTTTCCCCCCTGAAAAATTAGTGATTTTATGTACATACACCAATTTACAGTGAAAACAACATAGGCCTATACTATACTAACAAATTTTAATATATGCTTGCCCCTCCCCCCCCCCCCCCCCCCGAAGATATATGTGCCCTCCCCTTTGCCGCCCCCTGAAAAAAAGCTGGTTACGCCACTGCTTTTGATGAGTATTTCTCTTGAATTATTGTTTTCTACCACTCAGGGAAACATCTATACCTCAACACCAAGGTTAAATGTTGCATAACATTATACATTTGTAAACTGCAGTAACAATGATCTATAAATCCTTAGTAGCAGTGGCTTTTCAAACAATTATACATGCAGCACAAACCTTGGATTTTGTGGTTGTATATTTTACCATTTCTGCCAGCCCAGCTCCCCAAAGCCCAAAAGAGACTCTTCAGAAATACACTTTGTTCCCCACTGGATCAGATGTGACCATTTGGCAATAAAGGTGTTTGTCGAGATACACCAAGTTGAAGTGCGGCAACGCCAATTTTATCGATTTATGTGATGAACCGTCCACATTACTTTTGCGTTCTGAGAGTGCATTCAAGTTTTGGAAAGACAGAGTAGGCCTACGTAGTGTGGTGATTGGTTAAAAGCAAAATATACCTGTATACAATAATACAAATTATGGTTGGGGTTTGGTCATTTTTAGTTTATTACGCACATATAGACTCATCACAGTGGCATAACCAGAGGGCTGCCCCTCTTTCCCCCTGGAAAATGAGTGATTTTCAGTTTCCAGCCAATTTACAGTAGAAGCAACATAGGCTTATACTATTTTAACAAATTCTAATATATGCTTTCCCCCTGAAAATGTATGTGCCCCCTTCTCCCCTCCTAAAAAACCTGGTTACGCCACTGGCTCATCAATAAAGACAATGATTTCAATCATGTAAGTGGTATTTCAATCTCGAGAGATTTGCATAAAGTTCATAATAGCAATGCAATCTGATTGCACAGCATGCTAAATTGAAAAACAATAAGTAATATTTTGCACGTAATAGATACTTTCAGGTGGGTTAAAATTTAATAAAGTTAACATTGAACAATGTACAGGGTGTCTCAGAAAGAATGTTACCCTCCAGAAACGGCACTTTTTGCTTACTTAATCAATTTCTATCCTTGTTTTAGCTTTGTATTATGAGAATACACACTTTTTTGAACATATGGTGAAAATGAGAAAAGAAATCAGTGAAAAAATAACCAAGCAATGACTATCCCTAAAAATTATGCAAAACTAGTTTGTCCACGGCTAGCAATAACAGAGGAAACGTGTATTGGATTTGAGCACACATAATTCATCAGGTACATGCTGATTCTAGGGTAATTGTTCAGTTCTCTATGCATTGCTGTCGCCTGCCCTAAGGCAGGAAGACACATAGGGATCACTTTGTCCACTGTAGTCTGTTGTTGTCTGTTGTTGTTGATGCCTGTTGTAAATAAAAATTCCTTTAAAAAGGAAAGGGCGTGTCAAGGGGAAATAGCCTTGTAAAAGGTATGGGAAGGGATTAGTAAGATGACATTTTGTGGGAGTTTTTGCAAGTTGACTTATGTGATTTTTGGACACACTTAGCCGAGGTATACATGAACGTAAATAATTTAACACAGAGTGAATAGGGGGGTTCATATCTCTCTATTACATTTACGATTTTTAAAGGAAAAAATGCGACCAATCAAAATACAACATAATACACTTTATTCGGGAAAATAATCAACGCTATACTTATCCACCACAAGGTTGACCACTGCAGACTCACCAGCAGAACAAGAAGAAGCAATTCCGGATATTTTGCATGCCGACGGACGTAAAGTATGTTATAGGATTCGGCACACGTACCAACGTGATCGCTAACATTTTGTTTTAAATAATTATTTTAAAGCCCTTTAAAAAATGTAAAGCTCCCACTTTCACCAACATTGTCACCCAATGACTTCATATTATTTTCTTAAATTTTACCTCTGTTCCCACCAAGACTTAAATTTGTCAAAATTTTAAAATGTTCACCCACGCCATTGCACTATTTCAATTCATATACAAACTTAGAACATTTGTTACTTCATGACATATTACATATCATTACACCGTATTTACTCGTAAATATGACATTCTATTTAAAAGTGTGCGCATAGGTAAAAGGTCACACACAGGGGAAATGCACGAGTACTCCTAACATGAGATCTGTTCTATCCGCTAAGCGTTTTGAAGCCCCTTGACCTATGACCTGATGTTTGACATGCAGGTAGAAAACCGTTTTCAGACCGAGGAGCCTGAGGATTTATTCTCACAACGGTTTTTAGGGTGATTCCAAAAAATCAAAAGTCATCTAGAGTTTAACTTGCGTAAAAATGCCCTATAAACAAGATATAACCGTAAAACTTAAATAAAGGCTGATTCAATCAAATCCAGCCATTCATGTTCCCCTAAAATGTAAAATAACCTGATTATTAAAGGTTGCTGATCCAATCAAATCCTACCCTAATGTTTCCTCGGGGCCTCACTTACATAAGCAATTACCGTATTCGTCCTTATTAGCGCCCATGCCCCAATAGGCGCCCACCGCCCGACTTTTTCGACCACTTAGAAAGTTCATCCTATTGCCTCCATTCCAATACAAGACCCCTGTCACGTCCATGTTTGAACATTGCACCTCAACTATTTAGTTTAATCGTGGCCTCCTGTATAGTACTTGTTTGAGTTCTTGTGATTAGTATTTCCTGTAGAAGAGGCAAATGCAAAGTACAGGGTATTTCCAATCCTCCCGCTATCTAACTTGCTATATCGTCTTCTGCCGGTTATGGTTACCGTAATAGTCCCTTTGTGATGAAGGAAAAACCCCAACATATCTTGGAATTCACGTGGGCAAATGACCGAGTACTGCATCGCATTCTTTCGGTCACTGCCACTCCCGCTTGTCCTCAAGTGTCCACTTCATAACAGTTGACAAAGTTTCCCCGATTGTTGGTTCCCAATATTTCTGATACACATGAAATCCACGTACAGCACTTTCTTATTTCATGGTGTATTTACACGATTGCGATTCATCATTACATGATTAGCAGCGACATTTTGTTTTTCTAAATCATTGAATAAATCGCGACTGCTGCCTTTTAACAACCTGTGACCGTACTGAGTGCCCTTCGCTCCGATGCGGTGTATTTACCTGCCAGGTGTGGTAATTAAAAGGGACGATGGTATCACCAACGAGCTCCACGTTCTCATACTGAATCATACTGCTACACAGCTTTTGCACGTGTGAGCCAAAAATGCTGTGGTAGAGACTATCTCAAACTAAACACACCGCTATGGTTCAGAGCTATGCATCAATTATTTTTACAGGAGAAAATGTGACTTTTGTTTAATTTGATTTGGACAAACTTTATCATTTTGAAGTACAGAAATAATGGCATTATCCTGATGAGATAGGAATTGGCAAACCCCATGTACAAATTTTCTTTGGATACGTGTTGGGCAACAACTTGGGTAAAAACAGCTCACAGCCATGTGACAGTTGTCAGCAAACCTTCAAATTTGGAACTTTGCACCAAGCGCCATACTAAATGACTTCAGGAATGTTACATCGTAAGCGCCCATAAATGACTTACTTAGAGCCTGGGCGCTAATAAGGACGAATACGGTAAACCAATCCAACCTTTGGAGTGAAAGATTGTTGAAAAACGTTTTTATTCATAATACAAATGAAAAACATCTTAATGGGCACTTCGTATCCCCACAAGCATAGTCCCCTGAGTAACTAAAAGAAATTAATAATTATTTTAAAGAAAATAATGTTTATTCATCTGAACCGTTGACTCACCCATGACAAAAAAAGCAATATATCATCTTATAATACCTTCACATACCAATTACATGAATATTTCCTCTGAAAGCCCTTTCCTTTTAAAGGAATTTTTATTATATTATTAATCGCCCAAGACTTTCTACATGTGGTGCCAAACGTTTTAGCATCCGTTCATTCAATGCAACTCATGGCTCAAGCATTACAAAACAAGGCGAACTCGTATTTAGCGATGCGGAAAATATGTCCCCGCCGAATTCGCGATCATTTGCAGTGACAACTTAATTGCACAACACACTCCCTTGAACCGAGACTGCTAGACCACCCCACTTAAACATGACAATGTAAGAATTGGAAAAAGGCTGGATGAAGAAGATTAGTAAGTGCAGTGGAAGTAGAGTGCGAGTGGAGTATATGAATGCAAGAAATGACGTATTGGAATTAGCACCAGTTTAAATAAAGGCCAGGCTGATGTAAGGAATAAATTGAATTTGGCTATAACTAAAACGCACATATTCATGTTCACACAAAAGATGGATGGCTAAACCCTTTTCATGTAGCGAAGGATTTGCCACAGTCTGATGTACCGTTTCAGTTAAACATCAATTGCGCATATTAATTAGCTCATTCTACATACTAAACAGCATAAACTAAACCGCACAATCATGTTCCACAAAAAAGGGATGCATAAGAAATTTATGTAGCGAAGAAATGTACATCGTGAATTGTACCGTGTCAGCAAAACATTAATGTGCAATTTAATGGTCATTTGCATACCTAAGCGCATATACATCGTTGCACTTTCAAAGGCGGAAAACAATGCATGCAAAGTGTGTACCTCATATGGCAAAAGAATTGACCGATTGATGTACTGTTTCAAGCAAGACATGATTTAAGCAATTTAATTAGATATTTTGCATACCTAAGCGGCATATATCATGTACTTTCAAAGCGCGAAAACAGGCATGCAAAATATACTTCATGTGGCAAAAGATTTTGCATAGCGTATGTACGGTTCAGTGGATGCATAAAGTATGCATATTTAATTAGGCTCATTGCATTACCTAAGCCGCTATATCACGCATTTCAAATCGCAAAACAATGCATGCCATGATGCCTTCCAATGAAGCGAGGAATTTTGTGGCCCGTATATCGTTTCAAGATACGCATAAGGGTTAACATTTTTTCACGGAATTCCAGGGTTAACATTTTTCTCACAGACCTACGGACATACCAGAATACGGACGGGCGGAGCCCATTTCAAAGTCCACGTTCCGAACTAGTTCGGCGGGACCTACCGCAGTATATATTTACTAATACCTAACATACCAATTACATGGATATTTCCTCTTGATCCACACCTTTCCTTTTAAAGGAATTTTTATTTATTATTATTGATATCGCCGCGCCCACGACTTGATACATGTGGTGCCCAACGTTAAGCATCCGTAATTCAATGCACTCATAAAGATTTAAAGACGCTGTTAACCAGCAAAATCACTGCTATAAAATTTCTCAGGAACCTTCAGCAGATATTGCCTGTATTATTACTCTTTTGAACACTAAGATCTTTTTGTAAATGTACGTTAGGTTTCGCTGGGCCTATCTTTTATTGCGTCATATCCATATGACGTAAAATGCCACAACATTTCGTTAAACTATCACACATGTAGATTTTCGAGGATATAAACGGCACGGAATAGTTCTGCAACACTGCTATTGAAAAGTAGGTCAAACCCAATGCGAAATAGGAGCGCGCGCACACACCCGCAGGCCCTCCCCCCCAAAAAGGGTTAACATTGGCTGTACATTTTCATACTTTGATGGATTTACACCAAACTTGTATCACAGGGTGCAACATGGCATCCCCCATTTTTGATTGAGGTCAAAGGTCACATGCCAAGCGGTCAAAGGTCTGTGAGGTCAAGTTTGTAAAATAGGCTGATGAAATGTTAAAATTGACCCTTTTTGAAAAGTTGAAGTTCAATTGGAACCCAACTGTGTAATAGGTGCAACATGAGATCCCTCATGTGTCGCAGGCGACACAAGCGGTCGAGGACCGATGTATTTTTTTATCAGCCATCTGCCATCTCCAGAATTTGTCTCTGCTCATCTTGATGCCATCTTATGAGGAACGATCCTACTTTGAGGCAAAAGACTGCCCATCTGCTGAAATGCAATTAAAGGTGCACGAGAGATTTTGAGACACCCAATATTGTGTCAGAATAGTAATTCCCTATAGATAAGACACTCAATAGATATCTTATACTCGTGGATTTGGCTACAGAAATGTCTTAAAAGAGAGAAAAAAAGGTGGGGGATGTTGATTTTCTAAATTTAATATTAAACAAAGGCTGAATTTCGTATTTGCTCCTATACGCAAATTAGAATTGCACAATTTTCTGTACAAAAGGACGTTTATCAGCTTATACTTCCAGATGGGGATGGATATTTTTGTGGAAAGCTTTACATAGGACAAAAAATCAGTACTTTCCACTTTTTTAGGGACACCTGATAGTGAAAATCTCTCGTTGCACGTTTAAACTCTGTGTGCTTCATATTCTTAGTCATGAAAATTCTCTCATCTTTGCTTTCAGTTTAGTAGAATGCCCTTGTAGGAGTCACTCATCAATACATTGATTTGAAAAGTGCGCTTTAAACAAATTCATAGGGACTTAATGGGCGATGTGCATCACATGGGGATTTAGGTTACATTATCTGCGACAGATATTGGGGAATCGTGCTGAAGAACAAATAAAGTACAGGTTTTAGGTGTTTTTCAGGCATGACAGTGAACATTGGGCTCTGATGAGTGATGACTTACATGTGTCAATTTTCATAAGAATTCCAATACATGGTCCTTTGCAATTGCTAGGCAATGTACAAAAAAGGTTTGATCATTTTTATAGGCTAGGGGCAAGTTATAGGGTTACAAAGGTGACGCCCCCTTACAGTATAATAGCTGAAAATAAATTGTCTAAAATTTTCAAAATCAGTTCTAGCATGTTCTCACTTCTAGTCTGTGGACATTTTCGTGAAAATGAATAAAATGTCATATCCTTTTTTCCCCTGAATATCAGCGACCAAAGGATGTACACCACGTTCCAAGACTCCAGCAAACAATGATGCTTTAGTGATAGAAATCCGCCGTTTGAATAGCGATGATAGGACAACGGACTTCAGATCTTGGGACTGCAAAACCCATTGTTTATTGTCATGACGTAAAAGCTTTTGAATTGATTTCACCGCCCGGTTTTAGATTGCACTACAGCTCATTCACAAAGAAAATAATACTCAACTTTGTTGGGAGTTTAATAACTTTTCTTTGATCGTATATTTCATTATGATTCAAAAAAAAAAAAAAAACGAAGATGAGCAAAAATCATGAAGAAGTTGATTGGCAACTATGACCTTAACATCTTGGTGCAGAACCAACACATAACTTAAATCATATTAAATAGGGGACCTCTTTTCTATTCAATTAAAGTTTGTTCGGCACGTTCACCTGCATTCATATAGTTGAATGATTTGGATTTCTGCTATGATAGCAATAAATTGCATAGAAATGGGGTAGGCGACAAGTTACAGGGTTTTGTCTGCACAAGGTTAGGTTACAGTTTGCCAAACAATTTTTTTCTCATGAGCTTGTTCACCTTAGTTTCCTTTCGAATAAAGGATGAAATCTAGGGTCAAGACATTGGAACACACAGGGAACCTCTAACTTATTTATTGGGTGGACAAGAGGAAGGTAATTGTGTTCCAGTCATGAAAAATAGCTTTAATCTAAATCGGGGTGATGGTATAGCACCTGCAATCTTTTCAGTTGCATTGGATAATAACAAGGTTGCAGTTCAAGATGAAAAAGGGAATCTGTGAAGTGTTTTGGTTTCTATATACCGAGGGATTTTATTATCAATAGCCCCCTTATTTGCTGGAGTCAAGAATCATGGTGACATCGTAGTCACTGATTTATTCAGGGCATAAATTGAGGTGGACATTTATTCATTTTCTCGAGAATGTGCAATACTCGGAGTGAGGAAAACACACGTAGAACTGATTTCTCTAATTAGGAACGTGATTTCGTAAGAATTTATGTACTTCCCAGGGGTGCGACACCTTGGTCCTTATCCGAGCATCCTTGTTCGCTTTGGCCTCATGGCCCTATTTAAAGGCCAGGCGTGAGATGTAAATTAGACCCCTAACCTGGAATTTAACTCGTCCCGTCTACTTTTTGATACCAGCGGACGCAGAAATAAATGTCTCTTAAACATATCCAAAATCCGCTTTGGGGAATTTAATTTTTTTAAAGCATTTGAAAAAAGAACTGATTTTTTTCGGTCGAGAGGAATCATTTTCTAAAGTTCGATCAGTATATGCGGCGCTTGAAAGCGCGACCACTCGCGTCCATGTCTGAGCGTTATATGCGCCTGTGTCAACGCAGTGCGATCATAGCCACATAAGGAAATTGCGTTCGCGCTTCGCGTAAATGATAAAGGTCTGCAAAATATTAGACTACTTCGTAGCCCTTTGGCCTGTATTGATTGTTTCATCAAGTACATTAGTCTAATTTAGTCGGCATTTCAAATGAGTAATACGTCTGTTGAGAATAAAAGCCCCCAAATAACGTATATTTGTTTTAAATTCCCTCATAAAGAGATAACATTGGAATATTAAAAATTAAGAAATAAAGGGTTTGCAGTGTCATTTATGGGCGAATAATGTGTCCGAGGTCAGAAAAACTAAATAATGGGCGAGGCGCAGCCAAGCCCATTATTTGAAAGTTTTTCTTGCCGAGGATACATTATGAGCCCATAAATGACACTGCAAACCCTTTATTTCTATTCTATTACCTAAAACAGCTTCATTTAATAAGAAAATGCATTGGCGACCCATTATTGCAGAATAATGGGCACTAAAACTGACTAATCAGAATGCTGTATTTTCAATAATGGGCAGCAGAGGTAATAGAATTTAGTATAAAAGACATTTAAAAAAACAACAAGGAAGGGTTCTTTAAGACTCGTCATCATCAATTCGATACAGACCTGCCAATTTGAGCCAAAGAGAAAAGTTACCCCCTTACTCTGCATGGTATTACGCCATCGCCACCGAAATGGAAGCCGTTGATATTTTAACATATAGCATGCATGTGTATAGAAGTAATAATTATAGATCTCATCCATAAATTGGTGAAACGTAATCAATGCAGTTTCAGTTCAGGGTTATAGTTTTAGTGCCCGTATATAGTTTGTCTCTTTCTTCTAGTCAAAACATTGACTGCCCCACCTCCCATTTTCCGGGCCCATTTTGACCGCGTTCCCTATTTCTGCTTTTCTGCATGCACCCCCCCCCCCCCCCAAAAAAAAAAAAAAAAAAAAAAAAAAAAAAAAAAAAAAAAAAAAAAAAAAAAAAAAAAAAAAAACCCCGAGACCCCCCGGTAGTATACACTTCAGATAAACGGGGTCATTTGACACTTTCAAGTCAACTACCGTCTAAATGTAAAATATTGAAATAAGCGAAGAGTGACCTCATGGCTCACTCGCCAAAGAATGGAAATGTCCATGTTTGAAAAGGAATGGAAGTACTTTGAACTTTTGAATTCCATTTTGAAAATGTTATTTAGAAGATATTTTATCATTTTGTAAATACTGGATATTTGACAAAACTAATCTTCGAAAGATGTGACATTTCAGGAGTGGGCCCTAGTGATCACTCTTTTTCTTGCTATCTCTTTTGCATTTGTTTCTTTTTACTTTACTTTTTATTTGTGTGCTTTTATTAAAACTCACACTATAAACTTTACAAACAATGTACTATGCTATGGTGTGGTTGGTTTGGTAGACCATTTCTGTATGTTTTTCCTGCACTCTACCAAACCAAAATACAGGTAATAAAAAATGGGGAAAAACGAGTAGAAACGAATAGCCATAGCCATACCGAGTGCAACAGGCCACAGGACGTGGCAAGCGATCGATGACCCCCCCCCCACACACACACACATACACACAATTACGCCACTCATAGCGATATTGTACTCGTATTCATAGTTATTTATAACTTTGAAAAAGGCAAGATGAGCTTGGAATGTTGAGTGTTTCAATCAATGGTCAGTAGTCATCTTTAACTTCATCTACATGTAATCAAATCGTTTACCTTCACAGCCCCTCAGAACAATAATCATGAGCTTACCAAATAGGACTTTTAGTTTTAACAGATTTTTCCTTGCCGCCTTTCTATATTTTATTTCCGTTTCTCATTTTCTTGCTCTTATTTCGTTCTTTTCACAAGGTGGGCAAAAGAAATCAGTAAAGAAACAAAAAAAGCTTCAATGTAAGGTTGTAAAAAGTTCGGTTGGATTTGTCTGATATATATAGGGAAAAACGGAAGAAGAATGGACCGTGATCACTATCTTAAGGTGGAGTTACCCCTTCAGAAGGCTAAAAATACAACCTTAAAATTAAAAATTTGGCAACAAACGGAGCTTCCGTTCAAAAGTTATGGTTGAAAATGTAACTTCGCGATTTGAAATTGCCTATGATATTTTTTATGTATTTTATTGTTTTCTCAAGCTGCGATATTTAATTTTTCACTTTAAAAACTAAAAAAGTAAATGAGCTTTTGACCTCTCATTTCCACAATTATTTGTGAAAATTCAAGCACTTATTTTCTACTTGATAACAGAAGGTAAAAGAGCATTTCTAAAATATACTAAAACTTAGAAAATAGTTTTTCTAGACTAAATCGCCGATATCTCCAAAGTGAATTTTAACGACATGTCGTCGTTGTGTCAAGGATTTCTCAAAAACAGTTTATCTTAGAGAGATGGGATAAAAAGCAAATTAAAACATACTCATTGGATATGCATTGAACCAGAATATTTCCACTAGCCCCATGGGAACTTTTTAAAGGGGGATCTCTGGTGTGCAGTTGGCAAAAATATTTTTCCTTCCTTGACCAATAACCCCCGCTTAAATCAAGTGCTTGGATTTGCACGAAATTATAGTCCAAAATTATTAACCTTTTGAAGGGAGTGATTAATAGCAGTATATCACGGCGTAAATGACGTTTAAATGAAGATTTTGTTGAAAAAATGACCTTCATCATGATATGATATCGGCATGCAGCGAATGGATATTACGCAAGCCTATTTTGTCTACGCACAGCGCGGACGCAATTTCCATTTTTGGTCATGAAATTGCGACCTGAACGCGCGTTTGCATAGCGCTCGAAACTTTACGCGGTTAAGCTTTGCATTAATGATCGAACTTACTCAGAAAATATCTCTTCGCAATTTTAATTAAGTTCCTCTTTTAAAACACGCGTAGAATTTTTTCCCCAAAGCGGATTTTTGAGGATTTTGGATATGTTATAGAATATTAAATTCTGCGTCCGACAGTATCAAAAACGTAGACGGGACGATTAATTCCAGGTTAAAACCTCTCACGCCTGGCCTATTAGGGAAATAGTCATTGTTTGGTTATTGTGGGCCGCCAGCTATAGCTGGCAGGACCACTTAGCAATCCGTTGTGTGGGTGTGTGTGTGTGTGTGGATGTATGTGTGTGTGTGTCACTAAATTGTTAAGTTTTTTTTTAATTGATCTCAGTTGAAAAGTTGAAGTTCAATTGGAACCAAACTTCTGTCATAGGTGCACCATGGGATCCCTCATGAGGTCAAAGGTCATGTGCCGAGGTCAAAGGTCATGTGAGGTCAAGTTGAAAAATAGGCTAAAAATGTAAAATTGACCTCAATTGAAACCTTGAAGATCAATTGGAACCAAACTTGTGTCATAGGTGCTCCATGGGATCCCTCATATGTTGATGAGGTCAAAGGTCATGTGCTAAGGTCCAAGGTCATGGAGCGGCCCACAGCTTATATTCTTTTAATATAGTGGGTGCGAAAGCCGAGAACTGTGAAATTCTAGTTTTTTTGCCATTTTCTTTCTCGTTTTCACCATGTGTTTGAAAGAGTACATATTCTCATAATATACAGCTAAAACCAGGATACAAATTGGTGAAGTATGTAAAAAGTGCTGTTTCTGGAGGGTAACGTTTTTTCTGAGACACCCTGTATGGTAAATAATAAAAGCAACATTTTTTGCAATATATCATTGTTTTAGAAAAATGCAATAATAGTTGGTTTTCAGCTTCCAATGTTATTTTTTGCATTTACAATGCACCAAAATTTATTTGGTATGGAGTATGCTGTACACATTGAAAGTCAGTATCAGAAACATGTAATTCCATTTGGGCAAAATTAGATCTTAAAGACACTATCAGTGATTTGAAAAATATTTTAAATTTGCAGGAATAGCTTCAAAGTGAAGGATAAGTCTGTAGAATTCTCATAAGTTACCTTTTCCAGCTGTACAATTGACAGAAAAGGAAGAAAACGGCAGTGTTCCAAGATACGATTCTCCATTCAATTACGTGTTGTAGTAAGTGTCCGTTCGGACAATAATGACTAAAATCTCCGATTCTGTCCTTATTAGGTTGCTTCTGGTCTTATCATTTGCAGGGTGTGTTAGGATACCTGTACTTGTTACATACGTGCGAAAATCTGATTTTTGATGATTTTTTTTCGATTGCTGATTTAGCAAATCACTGATAGTGTCTTTAAACTTGATTGTCCAAAATATGCGGAAGACGTTTCATATAGAAGTCCCAAATATGCAAATGAGGTATTGCCATTTATTTCATCAAGCGCTACTGCACAAAATCATGCAGCGCATGATGGAATCAAAGGTAATTCCTCATTTGCGGGCTCTCTAATAAAAACAAGAATGTACCTCTATCACCATTAAATGGCCAGAGAAACAAAGACCTCTTTAGGCTCAAGTGCTCTGCGACATATGGACCTAGGTGGGGCTTTTAAATGGAAGGAAATAAGTTACATCTTTGCGTCATTTGCCTCTTGACATCAATGCAATTAAATTAGCAAAATTTACTTTTTGTTTGTTCATTGACAAAGTTGAGTTTCTTCTATAATTATTCAAAATACTTCACAGTTGTAGAGGGAATCTGGAAGTTAAATCAACCTTTCAGGTGATATTTTACGGCTTGACAAGACCTTCAATGTGACCCCTTGTTTGGCGATGCAATGTGCAGCCCTGTCACACGTGCATTCCACTGCATGCCACACCATGCTTGTGCACCTTATTTGCTGTACAGCATCGGTTATCCTGTCTGATGCCGGCCGCATTCCTGGGAAGGAGTACAGGACACTAGAGACTAGACTAGAGACCCAGAAGAAAAAGTCCATTGGCATTAGATCCATTGATCTTGCCGACCATGCAGTGAGATGACTGTTGAGGAAAAGTACTTGGAACCTATTCCAGAATTGATCCCTTCTGGTTTTGTCAGAATAGCGCTGTTATTTCGGGAACGACAAAGTTGTTGAACATATTCAAATATGCCTATACTCCAGCATTGTCAAAAAGCCTGGGCCAATAATGCAGTTGTTATTTATTAGTCCACACCAGTCAGTCACCTTTGCTTTTCTGCTTTTCTTCTTGAAGAGGGGGCTGACCTCTGGGTGCATAACAACGAAAGTTGTGATTTTAAATATGAATGTACATCTCAAACATAGCTTTATCTCCAACAATGACACTGTTTTTTAAATACCGTGGCTTATTTAATCTGCTATACTGGATTTAAAATGACATAGTTGAGGTCATGTCTGGTAATCGTATTGAAAGATGATGTACAGACATTCAAAGACTACTACTGAATTAGGCGCCTCCACAAAAATGCAATTCTAGTACCATAAATCGTAATCAATTTTCCTGGCTTTGTATTCAGTCAAAATTTCAGAAAAAATGTTTTTAAAGTTACATCCCTTAATGTTCTCAATCCAATTTAACCGTATTCCACTCAACCTCTGAAATTTTGTGCAATATTGCACTTTGAGCACAAAACAAGGTCTGTAAATTTGTAACTGATTTTGGTAATTTTGGATGGTTTGAAGTTTCTTTCAATAAATTCAGACATTTCTGATGCACTACCATGTTGATTTGTATTTAAACAAGCGTTTCTCGAAAAACAAGTGTCTGTTTTCGCAGTCCACCTTTCCTTCACTCCTATTATAACTTGACCTCAGATTACCTTTGACCTATGCAAGCGACTCTTGACTTTATCATGATGTTCCCATGTTGCATGTATGGCCCAAGTTTGGTTGCAATTGGACTTCCAACTTTTTGAATTATGCCAATTTCATGTTTTCAGACCATTTTATAATTTGACTTCATATGACCTTTGACCTTGCATGTGACCCCTGACCTCATTATCATGGAGGTTCCCAAGGGGCATCTGATCCCAGTTCTGTAGCCCGTTCTGTAGCAATTGGACTGTTACTTTCCAAATGAAGCCAATTGGATATTTGCAGCCCATTTTTATAACTTGACTTTGGCATGTGACCCTTGACCTCATCATATGAATGTTCTCAAGGGGCATCTATGATTCAAGTTCTGTAGCAATTGGACTTACCGAATGAAGCCAACTGGATGTTTAAGCTCATTTATCTTTGATCTTTGACATTAGTATGTGACCTGACCTCATTATCATATGAAGGTTCCCAAGGGGCATCTGATCCAATTTCTGTAGCAATTGGACTGTTACTTCTCGAATGAAGTAAATTTGGGCCATTCTTCAGTCACGTTTGTGACCTAAAACCGGTAAATTTTCACTTTCAACCCAATGCTGCTTTGTCAATGTTTTACATTATTAATAACCTTCAGTCCAAACCTAACCAAAAATGTTTCCACTTTGCTAGATTGCTTATTGTCCCCGCCGAATGAGTTCGGAACGAGGACTATGAAATGAGCAGCGTCCGTTCGTCCGTCCGTGATAAAAATGTCACCAATGTTGTACCACAATTATCTGGAGTTCCGTAAGGGCCGAATGATGCAACTTGGTGGAAAGAAGCGGGTTGATGAGTTCTTGAATGATTAGGTTTTGGGAGAGTGTAAAATATGCCTAAGTAAGTATCTAATGCATATTCATGAAAATTTTCCTGCAAGGCCTTTGTACAAGTTTTTGGGTTCGTAAGGCGTATAATGATGTACACGGTGGAAAAGAAAGCGGGCTAAAGAGTTCTCAATCTGATTAGATTTTTTTTTGGCATATTTCAGGCAAATTGGAGTAGCCAAACTGACGAATTAATATGCAAATTATCAGTGTAATTGATATATTTTTCAAACGAGTACATCGGAAGACTCAAAAGTCTGTGAGCATGAAAGAATATCATGGGGCGCAATCTTTTTGCTATATGAAAGTACATGATATATGCGGCGTTAGGTATGCAAATGAGTTTAATTAATATGCATAATTGCTTGATCTCTGAAACGGTATACGTCAGAATGCAAAATTCCTTCGCTACATGACTACTATGCCATAAGGATTTGCAAATGAAAGTATGTGAATATGCAAGGCATGTATGCAAACGAGCTAATTAAATATGGTCATATGCTGTTGTATCCCTGAAATGGTACGTCGGATATGCAAAATTCCTTCGCTACATGAGACTACTATGCCATGGGAGGGTGGGGTGGGGTGTTGGGACACCGGTGGGGGTGAAAGGGGGGGGGGGGAAGGGGGGGGGGGGGCGAGGGAGGGGGGGGAGGTGGGTTCGGAAGCAGTCTGGAAGGCGGGGAAGGCGGCGGAGGGTGGGGGCGGGGAAGAAGGAGAGGGGGCGGATGGGGGGGGGAAGGGGGGGGGGGCAGTAGGCGGCGCGGGGGGCGGCAGGATGGTGGGTAGGGGGGAAAGGTGAGGGGGGAGAGCGGGGGGGGGGCGAAGGGTGTCAGGGTGCGAGGGGCGGTGGGGGAAGGGGAGGCGGTGGGAAGAGCAATATCGGGGTGAGGTCGGGATGGGGAGTTGTTGGGCAGGGGTGGAGGGGCCGGTGGGTGTATTGAGGGGAGGGGTGTTGGGGTGGGGTTTTGAGGGGTGTTGGGGGGGTGGGGTGGCGGTTTTGCAGGGTGTTGGGGAACGGGGTGGGTTGCTGGTATGGGAGGGGGGGGGCATGTGTAGTTGCCTTATTCTATTAGTGATCGCGACATTCGGCGGGGGGAACAGAGGGAAGAAGACGCCACCCCCCCCCTCCCTTCACTACCACTGATTAGTTATACCGTCAAAACCCGCACACAAAACCCTCGTAAAAACAAGTTCGCCTTGTTTTGTCAGGGGTGGAATAAAGTTTGGTCATAACCAATCAAGATCAATTAAACAGTATTTTGGTTAGGTTTGGACTCAAGGTTATGAATAATGTAAAAATAACAGATTGGTTACGTTGACGAAACAGCAAACGTTGACCGACACGAATGTGACTATTTGATGTTTTAGCCCATTTTTATAACTTGATCTCATGACCTTGTTTGAATGTGACCCTTGAATATCATATGATGGTTACCAAGGATCAAAGTTCTTTAGCAATAGATACTTCTCAAATGAGGCCATTTGATGTTTTCAGGCAATTTAAAAACTTGACCCATATGACCTTCACATGGGCTATCTGTGACCCTTGACCTCATTCATATGGAGGTTCTAAGGTGCCATCTATGACCCAATTTTTGTAGCAATTGGACATTTTAATCTCAAAGAGGAGGCTTTCTTCCAAAACGAACCTTGGAACAAACACAGGGCGCGGCAGACAGAATGGAGGACTTGCATAGGCGGACTGACCAAGACCTGCTGTGGAATTTTCCACATGGGCCGGTGTGAATGGGCCACTTAGGGCCGGTGAGGGCTGGTAAAAAGAGGCTTAATTGGTCAACCCCTATTATTATATCTTGGAGTGTGGCGAGAAAAGTTGTGTCAATTGAACGCTCCCCCCCCCCTTCAGAATTTGGAGGCGACGGCAAAAAAAATGTGGTTTAACCGGCGAGCGTTGCGATCCGATCGAGAGAAAAAAATATATATGCGCATGGGCCGGTCAAGTCCATTCCTCCACGGCCAGGTTGACTACCCATTCCGCCTCTGAGGACTTGCAGGAGACACAAAAATCTGTAAACCATCAATGGCGGTATGGATGGATTGCGTTGTTTTTTCAAGGGTATGTGTGCAGCCTTGGGGTGTTGAAAATTATGTGGGGAAATAATGGGTAATACATTACATATAAGCCAGTCTGCCTGCATTAGAGGCACTTGAAGCTATTTAGTTTTGTCTCGGACACCTCGACCAAGCGGAGCGAGGCGTCCTTGCGCAAATAGGGATACTTCTCTGCAAGCGTAATGTGTCAGAGTATGTGGTCAGCCAGGCCCGTACGCAGGGGGGGCGGTCGCCCCCCCCAAATTCCACAAAAGGGGAAAAAGGTCCACTTTTTGCTGAATTTTTGCATAAAAAGGTCCAACATTTGGAGAAATTTTGACAGAAATGTCCACTATTTGGTGATGAGATGTTCAAAAAATCAAAATATGGACCGTTTTTAGGGGCTAGGTCCACTTTGACCAAAAAAAGTCCACTTTTTCGAAGTCCCGCACCCCCAACAAATAAATCCTGCGTATGGCCCTGTGGTCAGCATACGGGAAATTGTACTAATTGATTGCTTGTGCCAAGATTATCTTTAACCACAGTATGAATGCCTGACAGTAACATAAAACAATGCCGCCAGACGGTAGTATCACATTTATTTGACCGCATTGCATTCATACGGCGCCTTAGTATGTATTACCCAATTATTTCCCAGGAAAGTTACGGCAGATTTATCCTGGAAAATAAATTGAAACAAAACGCACAAAATAAATGCGGAAAGGTGATGTGCAAGAAACTCCCCGTGAGAGGGCACTCTACCACATGTACAGGGACTGTAGGAAATAAAGTGCACTGCTTTGATGAAAGGCTTGAAGATAATGGAATGTTGTTCCTATACACACTATTCTCTATTAGTCCACTCAATCTATGAAAAATACTAGGTACACCTGGACAAAATTGCTACAGAAGGTTTTCTTGCTGCAACTAGCAGTAAAAGATCTCCCAAACAACATATCAAAAAGGTAGAAAAAGGGAAGCCTGGCAAGACATGCTAATTTGCATTTATATTACGTGGACGTATGTACCCATATTTCGACAAAGGTATATGGCTCATAAATGCATGTTTCAGGAGATTTTCCATTTTTTCTGTTAGTATTTGAACATGTTTGGCATGGCTATGCCTGCAAGGTGTGTAGCACTTGCAATTGATTTATTAAAAGTGGAAAGTGATGGTCATTACTCAAGATGACCGCAATTTTCCCGCCAAAATTAATTTTGCGTTCTAGATGATTTGTCAGATTGCAATCGGGATGGAGAGATCTTTATTTAGCAAATTATTATCAGAGAGTATTTATTCAAACACATTGGATCAACTGGTGCCAGGGGGCCACTCCCTATGCGAAGTGATGGGTATATGTGCGTCGGCCAGCATTTTGCGTTTAGATGATTTTGTCCGATTGCAATCGGGATGGAGAGAATCTTTTATTTAGCAAATTATTATCAGAGAGTATTTATTTAAAACATTGAGATAACTGGGGCCAGGGGGCACTCCCCATGCGAAGTGATGGGTATATGTCGTCGGCCAGAGAAAAAATAGGGTCCTTTCTGGTTCCTTTCATATAAATACCCAAAAATAAGGGGTCATTCGTTACACAAGCGAATAAAAATGGGGTCATCCAGTATAAAACTTTAAAGGGGGGCCAATGATGGTAACACCTGAAGTTAAAATAGGAAGTTCCTCTTTTCAGAGTTCAAATTGAGCCCATGAAATGATAAATGCTGCCATGAAATTTATAAAAATTGTTAAAATGTGCACGTAGGGGATGCTGCAAAAATTTTGAATTTGGGTGTTCAAATTCTTGTAAAAAAAGTGGAGATTTCAATGCACTTGTGAATAAAATTTGGATCGCAGGAAAAGAAGAAAATGGGGGTCATTGAGTTGGTGACATCTTAAAAAGGTATCATTTGGTAATGCCTGGTAATAGGTAGGACACGCAGCATAAAAAAGGCGGTCAAGCATTCCCGACGTCACCAAGTCAGCATCTCAAGACCTTGACTACGCACTCTAACAGTGGATGTGATATGTGCTGCACAAGAGCTACTACTACAAAGCATATTTGAGAATGCTGCATATAAAAGTCACCTACACCTAAATGCCAAAGAGACGAATGGAATACATGACCGTCATGAGGAAGAAGAATCATCAACCTATCTGCCCTACACACGGTACCCCAACTGAAAAAGGTTAGACCTCAACTACCACACTCTGGTTTTCTATGTTGGACCGCAAGAAAGACTCAAGAGTTAAAAGGGCCGTGGCCTGATTGCAAATAGTCTCATCCCCAGAACTCCAAATTTCACCGGAGTGGTCAACATTTTTTTGGTATCGAAGAAAGCTACTATTTTTCTCATTTACCTAACCCTGTGAAATCTTAGCTAAAGGATATTTGGTTTGGAAGTTATGAGCGAAAATGTACCCATTCGAAACCGATATTAATTTTTATCACCATAGGCAGAAAATCATGTTTTTAGCTCTCACACATGAAACGGTTAATATCAGGGCAACAAAACTTCTACAGATGGGGTTTAGGGGGTGAAGACTATTCTATCACGATTGAAACTCATTTACTTAAATCGGGAATCGGTCGTCCTCTTTAATATATTAATAATAACCCAAATTATAGGCAAAAAAATGACACATAGGTTTTTTATGCAAATTAGCATGTCTTGCCATGTTCCTTTTTTTTACCTTTTTTGATAGTTTGTATTGAGGGTTTTTTGTACACAATTTACAAAAGCAATAACCTTTCTGTACAATTTTGTCTAGGTCACATACCGTAATTGAGTGGACTATATGGGTTTTGGTACATGAGTCCAGCATATTCCCAAATGACGGTTACGGTGTTTGGTGAAAAACCGAACGTATGTCAATCAGTGCTGCAGTGGAGCCATGCCCAGCTCTGTTCAGTATGTGCCTCGATATCAAGCGAGTGGACTTTGAACTTAATTGATGCTTGTCAATTTGACTGAACACAGCAGGGAATGGGCACTCTCACTGCATTACCCCGCATCTGCATACACCCGGTTTTTGAAACCTTGTAATATCTAAAAGAATAAGGTCCTCTAATGACATAACCAGTGATGTCATAATACTTAACTTCTTCTACTCTTAACTTCTTCACACATATGCATAGCTATACAGACCTATCTTACTACATCATAGTCTACAAGGCAGTTTCGACCACAAGTCTCGCCTGCCTTTCCGCATAGCTGTAAGACAAGGAGCAGCAGACCAGATTGGAATTGTATGAATACAGGGTTTTCCAAAACAGGTGTGCAAGAATATACAGGGGGGATTGCAGAGGATCTCCCTCCCAAACAAACCAACACACCACCCCCTCCCCAACACCCCCACAACACCACAACCCCCCCACAAACACCCCGCCAAAACACAAACCCCCTCCCCAACACCCCCCCCACAGCAACCCCACCCCCTCCCCAACACCCTGCAACACCACAACCACCTCCACAACACCCCACCCTCCCAACACCCTGCCAAACACCCCATCCACCAAAACCCTGCAACACCCCCTCCCAACCACTGCATCCACACCCTTATCGGAACTCCAGAAAAACTTGTACACAAGCCTTACAGGAAAATTTTTGTATATTATGCAAATTAGATACTTAATTACTTTTACGCCCAAATCTATCAGGTCGAGAACTCCACGACCCGGTTCTTTCCACCAAGTGACACCACAGTAGCTCTTTTACGGAACTCCAGATAAATCGTTACACAAGCACGTGAAAACACGGAACGGAAACGTGATTACAGACAGACGACAGAAAAGTGATAATAAGTCTCTTGCCGAACAAGGTTCAGGCGAGACAAAAAGGGACAACAGCAATCAAATGAAAGGGGTACGGCAGTAGCTGCTTCTGAGTTTGGTGTTTTTAGACATTTCTCACCCCTGGTGGAATTACAGGTTAGTAAAGGCATGATGACCCCCCCCCCCCACAATATACCAATTTGGGTAATCTAGCTTAGCTAGTAAAAAGACACGGTCAAATGTTGACTTTTTTACATGTCCCCACCACCTGTCAGACACAGGGGACGACCCTGGAGGAATGGATTACATAGTTAGCAGGGGCTTGTGCCCCGCCTACAATATACCCACGTTTTTGGCTACTCCAGTCATCTAGAAAAAAAGGACATTCTAAAGCGGATTCTATCATATATTTTTCATTTCCTATACACATCTAGGTATAACTATATACCTCTCTAGAACAAAATAGGACCAGCGGTCCCAAATAGGTCGTCAGATATATGTAATGTTATCGACCCATAGAAGACCTCACCCCATATCACTGAACCACACACCACACATCCAAGTTGTCAGCATATGCAATTACCCGGCCACACCCCATAAGACCGGGACCACCCCCCCCACGGACCAGAAACACGGACCACACCACAGACCACACCCTGGGCAAACACCCATACTTCCAAGACCCCCCCATATCACCAGACCACACCCCCTAGGGACCACATCTCCAACCCCGGACCACACCCCCATACCAATAACCACCCCACATACCCCAGACCACACCCCCAACCATTGGGACCACACCCTACCCCAGACCAACCCCCTACCACAGACCACATCCCATACCACCGGACCACACCTCCAATACCCCCGGACCACACTCCAATTACCCCAGACCCCACCTCATACCCCAGACCACACCTCCAATACCCCCAGACCAACCCCAACCCCCAGACCACACCCCAGACCACACCCCACCACAGACCACACACACCCCCCATACCCCTGGACCATACCACAGACCACACCCCAACACCCCAACAGGACCCACACCCCATAAATAAAAAAAAGCTGTGATGTACAATCCTCCAGATATTTTATCACAAGTATGTCAATGAAAACATGACTAGGTCAAAAATATGCTAATTATGCACATTAGGTTTTTCGAAGATACATACCTGGGAAAATCGAATCGTTCGAGAATCTGTAGCCCCGCACCGGGTAGACGTTTCATATAGAAGTTCCCGTTGATGCAAATGAGGTAATGCAATCATTTAGGCAAGCACTACTGCACAAGTAACAGAGAATGACTGAATCAATTGTATACTTTCATTTGCATCGATGGGACTTCTAAATGAAAACGTCTACCCGCACTCTTCCACCAAGTTTCAGCCCTGTGATGTACAACTACAGTATTTTGGCCACAAGTAGGTCAATGAAAACCATTGAATAGTCAAATATGCTAATTAGGTAAATAGATGCATAATACTGTTGGAAATCTAATCAGTTTGAGAATCTCTAGCCCTGCACCCTTCCAAGTTTCAGACCGTGTGCAACTAAGATCTCCAGATATTTTGTTCCTCAAGAAGCTCACGACACACAACGACCGCGACGACGGACACACTGTGATGCTGACATAAGGTCTTTTCGATTTAATCGGATGACCTAAAAAGATATGGCCAAAGTGACTTTTTGTGCATATTGTGCTTTGACATTCCCCACCCCGTCAGACCGAAATTACAGAGTAGGGGCTTGTGCCCCTCCTACAATATACCAAAGTTTGGCAACTCTCGCTATGACCAAATGTTACTTTTGTACATGTGTGGACACGGAGACATTGCCATTTCATAAGTCGGATTTTGCTGCGCTATCTGTCCAAAATAGGCCGAGGCCAAAGCGAAAAAGATGCTCAGGTAAGGACCAAGATGGTGCATCCCTGGGAAGTTCCTAATTCTTCCGAAATAACTTTTTAATTATAGAAATCAATTCTGTGTTCTCACGTCTAGTATGTGCACATTTTCTAGAAAATGAATTAAATGTCATCAATGGTAACCTTCTAACCCTGAACACACCAAAGACTCGCTAAAACTCATTGAGCTGGGAAAACAAATCGCTGGCTGGGCCAGCGACACCCTCATGGCTTGCCATCCCTGGTCTTGAGCTCTGGGAGGGGGACCCTGGTTCAAATCCCACCCAGTATATCCAATCTTAGCTGCTATCCCTTTACCCTTCTCTTCCTCCCAGGAAAACTTATGGTTAAAGGCACCATCAGTGAACCACCCAAAATAGTCACAATAGTTGAAATTTGCATGAATAGCTTAATCGTGAAGGATTAAGTCTGTACAATTCTCTAAGTTACCTTTTCCAACTGTAAAATTGACAGAAAACAGCAGTGTTCAAAGAAACTAATCTCCATTCAATTACATGTCATAGTCGGTACCCATACAGACAGCAATGCCCAAAATACCGTAGTTTGTCCTTATGGTCTTATCACTTACAGGGTGGTAGTAGTAGTAAACCCAAAGTTTCAAATCCGACTGTCCCTGTGAATGGGGGTGGCCGGATTCACCTCACACTCGCAGCAACTGCCCATCCTTCCACTTCACCGATTCAATGCATCCTCCACCCTCAACCAACCCTCCTACTCTCTTCCTCCACTTGCTTCTTCCAAGTCTTCTTTGGACATCCTCAAACCTCCCACCTCAAACTCAAAAGCCCTTCTCAAAACATGCCCATCATCCCTCCTCAGCACGTGCCCGTACCAACGTACACTATTCGCCTTCGCCAAATGGTCCATCACTTCTTCCAAACCCCAAACATCTGCATCAAGTCCTGTCCTCATCCTATCCATCAACTTCACACCACACATCGCTCTTATCATTGCTCTCTCTGTCCTCCTCAGAATCCCCATCTCATTTTTGCTCAGACACCACGTCTCGCTCCCATACAGCATCACTGATCTCGCACAACTCTTATACACCATATCTTTCATCTTCAAAGGATATCTTTTCCCCTGCAACAACTCCCCACATTCCCTGAACTTCACCCACCCATACCTCACTCTAGCTGTTGCAGCCACCTCGCATCCCCCACCCCCACTAACCCTGTCCCCCAAGTATGTGAACTCCTCAGATTCCACCTCATCACACAACATCCCTCCAGCACCCTTCTCGCATCTACACAAAATCTCTTGCCAACTTGGGGTCACTCTCTTCATCTTTGTGCATCTCCTGTGGATCCATTTCCCGCATTTTCTCACACCACACTGAATTTGCTTTCACTCTTCCCACACATACCACATGGGTATACTATGCTCACTCCCAACTCCCTCTCCACCCCGCTCACCAACACTTTTGTCTTCCCAAGGTTTACCTTCAAACTCTAACTCTCAAAAGCCTTCCATTTCCAAAATTTCTCCCTCAGTCCCTCCATTGTCTTGCTCATTAAAACCCAAGTCATCAGCATACAACATCTCACTCATCAAACCCTCTTTTACACTCTCTGTAACTACATCAATCACAATTGCAAAAACCAACGGCGAAAGCACAGAACCCTGCTGCACACCCACCTTCACCTCAAATAAAATCCCACTCGGACTCTTTGCTCCTTCATACAAACTCATCACTGCTCTAACCATTACTTCTGGTATCCTGGCCTTCTCCAAGTCTACAAAACACATACAACTTCTTCCCTTTAGCTCGGTAACACCTTCGAAACCATCGATCCCCCTCCCCACATGCCCATTGAAATCTCCAACACACAGGACCAATTCCCCACACTTTGTGCATCCCATTCATCTGCCAACTCATAAAATGCTCCTTTTCTTCACACCAACCTCACCATCTCAAAAACTATCACGATTGACATCACCCTATCACTCTTCCTCCTCACCTCCACTACCTTTTCACACAATTCCTCTTTTACCAGAACCCCCACCCCCTATCCCCTCACTATTACCTGCCCACCACAATTTGTACTTTCTTCCTTCTACCCCCATCATCCTAGCCCCCTCCCCTCCTGCACACAACATGCATCCACCCTCCTCTTCCTCAATTCTTCACAAACATCTACACCTCTCCCCTTCAGGCTCCCCAAATTCTATGTTCCAACCCTCGCCCCGAGCTGCTTATCGGGCATAACACCGTAATGGGGCAGGCGACACCTGCGGGACTCAAGGCGATTCCTTGCACCTTCCTTTTTGAGGTAGGCAGGTGCCGCCCACTCCAACCTTTGGGCTGGGGTGGCGGTGGGATGCCAGGATATGTGTACTTTTTACAGACATGCACAAATCAAGATTTTTTTGATTCGAAAATGCACTGATAGTGCCTTTGACAGACACCTTTGAAATTTTGTATAGCAGTTTTTTACAATTCTATCACAAATGGGATGCTTTTCTATACTTGGCAAAAAGCCAAAATTTGTGTAGCATTTTGCTACGCTAACCAGGGGAATTTGCAAACTGCTCCTGGAGCATGGGTGTCGCCATATTGTTTTTGTAGATCCCTCTTGTAATTGCAGCATCATGCCAAAAGGCATACCAGAGCTCAACAAACACAGGATTTCCATGTTTCTGTTAAGCCAGAAATTATTCAGAGCAGCAGAACTGGAATTATACCTATTTTTTACTGATTTAAAATACGGTATTAGTTTATTTTTCACCACAAAGCAATAATAGCACATTTTTTGAATAGCGCCCCAATTTTCAAAATTAAATAAAGAGTTGTTGGTAATTGTCTAGTAAACTACCTGTGAACGGTTATACTCAAGTGCGTATTTGTCGTAAAAGCGATTTTGTGATTAGAATGTAAATCCCAGATTGTAATTTAATGGCGGAACTGGAAATGCCATATTTCTGTCAGTCTTATAAAATGGTGCCACCTCACGAATATTACCTCTAACTTGACTTTTCTGAACCAATGGAACAACTAATGGATGAGCGTAGACGCATACATGTCGCAATTTTCAGGCTACTTCATATTGGAAGGCTGTTTCTAACAGTCATTGACTTATTATCGTTGATCTCCGATATTAATTATTCTAATTACAAAATTCCCTCTTTTGCGACATACACATTTTCAAGCTTTACCACTAGCCAATTACCAATGCAACTGCGCAAAAATCTCAAACTGTTTGGCAATTGTGGGCGCTCTTCAAAAATGCGCTATTATTGCTTGAAGTTGCTGAAGTGTAAATGTCCCAGCACTATAATGAGCACAGAGACAAAAAAATTGTAATGCCCAACATTGCATTATCTAAACCTACAATAAAACACTTCAAACACGATTATTTCTTGGTGGAAGGACCAAAACTTTATTTTTGGTCAGTTCAAGCAACAGAATTTAATAAATGATCATATATACCCACACACACAGTGGGTTCAACACTTGACCACAGTGACAGATGGTAAGGATGGTATTTATAAAACATTCAGCACCTTACATGATATTTGACTGACGACATTTCAACTGGCTCATTTATAATTGATAATTCAAGTGGCCTTTAAATTGTGAAGACATTAGATACAATTACTGAATTATTGAAGGCCAATTTCTGTATCTATATAACACGTAATCTGTCCTGCTAAAATGTCATCATGGAAACTATCTTTATTTGTTTAGTTTTCACAAATACCATCCCCAAACACTCCTTATTGCCACTTTGCTCATTCTCAAGAGGCCCAATTTGTGAAATAGACATGCATACTAAACAGTCATACTGGCGATTACTTATAATTAGCGCACTATCAAGAGTTTTAGTATACCTGTACATTCACTATTGCAAAAGTGGAAATCTTTGTGTGCCTCCTATTTCGCGCTTCAACCATTTAAACATTCACATTTTTAAATTTGCCATTTTCAGCTTTCCCACACATTTTTGCACATTCTTCCACATTAGTTTGGAAGCATGCAAAAATGCTTGAAAATTCCCAGTTTTGCAATACATTGAGCCTGTAGAGATGAGACCATACAGTAGTAGCAGTTAAGAGTGATTGTTACCCTTGACAAGACTTGGAAATATCAGTACTAGACAACTCTTTGGAAATACCACTTCAGTTGCATCACAGGCTCCATTAATCTGTAATTTGTTGGACCATGTTGTGCAACTCCTATGAGAAACCAACCCGGCACTGGTTAAAGGTAGGCAACCCATTAGTCAACCTCATACCCCAACACCTCAAAATTGAGAGTTTGGTATTGGAAGCAAGCTTATTTTTACATTAAGCCAGAGAAATGTATTCATTACATGGTTAGAACAAAATGTCTTCAAATGTGGTAGACTAGACTCGCCACACATGCCCTTCTATGAGCCATTGTGATACTATTTCATTGTGGGAGCGCAAGAAGGTTGTAAGTGTAATAGCTACCATATGATACAACCATGTGCAGCCACATACTACAATAACTCATTTTGTCTTTCCTGGAGTCGGTTGTTTTTTAAATGGTTCTGCAGGAGACCATCTCCCAAAGAAACATTTCAAGAGCCAGTGACCAAAGACTTGGCATAATAGTATGTTTGGAGTTTCACAAATGGCAGCCATTGCACTTAAAACCTCCTTGCACTCACGTGACAATTTTTTGCTTTTAATATCCAAACCACTGAAATTTAGCTCCAACTTTAACCTGCTGTTTATTAGTGGCCATTCCTCTGTGTACAGTAAAAAAAATGTGAGAACAAATGATTGCCTACCTTTAAGATTAACAAAATTCTTAGAATACCATTGGGAAGATTTATTTCAGTGGCAATCAAGAGTCACAACTGCATCCTCAGATGAGACCTTCCACTTAAAGTTTGCTGATCGGAAATGATATTTCATTCCAGAAATAGTATGAACCATTTTTACCATAATGATATCACAACAGAATTGTGGAACAGATTCTACACCAATTCAGTATGCAAGTCCTACTGAATGGAACATCAATTCAAATTGTCTGAAAAACATAAAGGAGCATTCTGCAACATTTTCATTTCATAACAATTTGTAATACTATTTCTTGTGTCCCTTCCCTTATCAAAATTCAATACCGCAAATAAACAGGACAATATTTTCAAATAAACCAAAATCTATAAGTTACAACATTTCCTTATTCATATATAAATGGACATAAATAGTCAATAGTAAAAAAAAGAACACATTTTGTGTTTGAAAAACCCAAACACATCCTTCAGAAAATAAAAGTCACTTGAGTGCAAGAAGGTTCTAAGTGCAATAGCTGCCATGGGATACTTTGCTTGCTCCCTGTAATTAGATACTTAAATTTTATCCTAATTCTCCAATCAGCGTCTCTGTGTGCCAGAGATCCAGTGACCAAAGACTTGGCATGATAGTATGTTTGATGGGAATTTTTGACAAATGACAGCTATTGCCCTTACGACCTTCTTACATTCACTTGACTAAACAAATCAGGGAGTGCTGCATTACAAGATATTCTTCAGTCAAAACCGACACTTGTTCATTGTCTGAACAGTGCAAGGACTCTCCTGAAAAATGGGATGCGTTTCAACCCTGCCAGGAACACGCACCAGTCCATAAACTTATCGGTGTCTGAGCCCTTAAAGTGATCAGTGTCGCATGGACGTGATTTTAGCTGGTATGATTGCACAAATACAGGAACATGATTATCAAAGCCATTCTGCGCAAGCTAAGAGCCAACAACCACAGGGGTGTGGACACTGACAAAGGCACTAGGCTTCTTAAATTATTCAGGCGTTGCAAAACCAGTCGTCTTGACATGAGACAATAAGCTACCCGGTTTCTGGACAGTTTTGGCACATACATCAGTTAGCATTGAATGCAATATGATTGATCTCTCCCTAAAATATGTTTTATGTACAAAAGGTATTTTATTTTGCAAAAGAATAGGCTTGCAATATTTGATTCCAGTCATGTAATTTGTCATTAGTTGCAAGAATTTTGTAGTGCATCACAGAATAGACCTTTTCAAATCAAATCCGACTACTGTATTGCGTGATATTTTTGCAGGGTTTTATATTCGCCCATTCAAGTTTAAACGTTATAAAATCAATGTAAAAATAACATTTTCGCAGGGTTTAAAATTCGCAGTTAGCTGCATGTACGCGAAAAGCGCGAAAATTAAACCCCTGTGAAAATTTTCCGGCTTACAGTACTCCATTTCACCCCACTATCACTTCATCAAATAGAACAGTCCAATTTGATCAGTTTTTATTACACCATGATTACAGTGATCTGCGCCATGTGATAGTTTTACTATCACATGGCATGACAAGAAACCGGGTGATATCATGATATAAAACAAATATTGACTGCCTGTTTTTGATCAATATATCATTTGGTCAAATTGACTGCTCCTTTTCACTTGGCTTTGCCTTGTGAAACGTTGAAGTCCAAATTTGACCTCTTTAATATCACACACTCATACTCTGTTCGATCTGAAGTTTGAGGGTGAAGTCACTGGGCGCGTTAGGTTTTGCGCCCTATTAACGCACACGCTGTCCTTTCAATGCAGCATTTACGCACGCGAAAAAAGGCGGCACAATTTAACGCTAAAGCGAGTGCAGAGTCACGTCATTACGTCACCCTCAAACTAGAGATCGAACAAAGTATAGGCATTTAATATTTGTATACTATCACACTCATTGGCAGTCAATATTTGTACATTAATATTAAACACATTTGATGATCTTGCTTTCAGGGCAAACATTTAAAGGGGCACTTCATGATTCTAGCACCTTCCATTTTGTTTCAGTAGATATCCTTGAGAAAAGTTTATTCCCAGGATTTCAGATTCCAATCTTGAGTTTTGGTGTTATGGGTTAAAGACACTATCAGTGATTTGCTAAGGACAGAATCGGAAATTTAGTCATAACTGTCCGTTCGGACACTTACTACAACACGTAATTGAATGGGGAATCGTATCTTGGAACACTGCCGTTTTCTTCATTTTCTGTCAATTCTTCAGTTGGAAAAGGTAACTTATGAGAATTATTACAGACTTATCCTTCACTTTGAAGCTATTCCTGCAAATTTCAAATATTTTTCAAATCACTGATAGTGTCTTTAATGTGTGTATCACAGTGCCCCATAGGCCATGGTACTGTAATTTGTGTCAGTTTACAGACAGAAAATACAAAATTGCGAAGGGGGGAGGCTGCAGATCACAAAATGCCCCTTGAAACTGCTTTCTCACTCCAACACATTACAAGAAAACAATGTAGCCTAGACCGCAAAACCAAGCAGCTCTGATTTCCCCAAGTGTAGCCTAATCTATTTAGATCCAAAATCATAACCTAGAATGCAAAGCGGGAATGGGTGGATATATTAGACAAGAGCTTAGGCAGACCTACTTAGCCCAAGTTGGAGATACACTAGAGTTCTGTCAGTGTTATCTTAGTGCCCCAAATAGTATTGTTTATATGTTTGAGGTATTTCATAAAACATTTATAATATCAATTCAGTAGTATAATAAAAACTTAAGTGTCCATGAGTACTGGCGACAACTCCTGAAGTGCAGTAGAGGGAGATGGTCCCAATCTTATACCGTGAGACCAATAGTTTGAACTCCTCTGCTAACTACATGGTATTTGTATACTATATTAGCTTATGGCAGGCTATGGATTGCAAAATAATTCTGCCAAGTTATAGTTACATACTACAAGGTTTGTGCACATAAAACAGACCTAAGAAACCTTTAGAAAATATACACTGGATGTGTACCTGTATGAAATTCATGCAAATTTCACTGAATAGTACATGTCTCAAGTATGTCTTCCAAAGCATCTACTTCTGTTGTAGTTGGGAAAATTAATAAAATGCTGCGACAAATCCCGCCATTACTTCAACCGAGTGGTGACATTATAGACAAAACTGGAAAATACAGAGTTGCAGAAAAATAATCCATTTAAAATTAGATTAAGGTCCAAATAATGACTGATGAATGATTATCTCATCTCTTTCAAACCTTGCGCTCATCAACAAGTTAATATTATACAAATATTGACTCCTATGAGGGGCATGGTTGAAACTATAGGCCCAAGGTGATCTCAAAACCCATGTACATTGCCCCGAGGCGTAAGCCGAGGGGCATAGTTATGGTTTCGATATCACCGAGGGCCTATAGTTTCAACCATGCTCTGAATAAAAAGCAGTCAATATTTGTTTTATATACCGAATATATAGATTTTGTCATAACCAGGCCTATATTCATGTGTAGCTCATGAGCTGTAGGCCATGTTGTCATGGCGTGCGTGCATGCATGGTTTAACCATTTTTGTGTAAACTTAGGGTCCAAAACTTGTCAAGAATTAGCAATCAACCTTTCATGTGTTGAGGAAGTGATGTTGGAGTCCAAAACGGATCGCCGTAATCGACTTCTTGCCATTTTTTGTCGGCAAGATGTGTACAATTTCCTTGCAGCTCCGAATTCAGCAACTTTTACAATCACCGCTCAAGCATTTCCCTAACACGGTGAAAACACACACACACATCACGACTAAATGTGTAATTCCAACTTACATTTCTGTTACAATCACCTATAACACAATGTTGTCTCTTGATTTATGCAGAATCTTTGGATCTAGGTGCTTATCAACGGTAGAAAATCGTTTGCCAGCGACCCGTCAAACCTGATTGCCGATGCCATGGGCGCAGCCATGTTATTTCCAAAAGGCAAAGCGCGACGCCGATGGCGCTATGACAGGTCGCTGTCAAACAATATCAGAGGGGATAGGTTTCAAGTACGAGCAGTAGCAGTAGTAACAACAACCTCAAAGCAATGAAAGGCCCTACTGATGCTGCGATTCAGCCATTCCCTTGCTCTTGCTCCCCGGTTTGTATCAGACTTTACACTACAGCACAGACTCCACACATACGAGTAAACAAAATACGGTCTGCTTATATTCATCTCTTACACAAGCTTCAATAGGATAACTCTAATCGGATGGATAGTATGTACGGCAGTCTATTTTTTATGCTGAGAAGAGGTGTCCCGGGCATAGTTCATGAATGAGATGCCCGCTCTCCCAGGGCATAGTTCATTTTTGGTTCAATTCTTGAAGCTAGTGAATTCATGCATCCACTTTTAAAACAATCAGATTGAAGGATCTATATATGAGTATATAAAATTTAACATTGGCTGTGAACCCCAGGTGTGTACATGTACACTGACATATCTGTGCATTATACTTAACCAATCCCATTGGCTCTTAAACCTGTATCAATCAATAGCCAAACTGATCTTTGATCAATTTATTGTCTGATGTACTCTTCAGACCACCCAGTCAATCAATTGGGTTCACTCTGAGCTACTGCAATGTAATCCATGAAATTAACACGCATACTTTATTGGCAATTAAGAACCACCTTGCCAAAGTACTCAAAATAAAACATACCATTCCAAATCTAAGTTACATGTATCTACAAGAAAATGCAGTGCCAAAATAATCTTTTTTTGTGTTGTCTGTGGAAAATGATTCCAACTCAGATAAAACAGCAAATTGCAATCCACTATTTAAACACATTTTGTTGCGTTAACTTCATAATAGTAGAAATGAATCAAGAATTTTGAAAAGGCGTTCCATAGGAAACCCTCCTTTAAGATTCTACATGAAACAAATTCGTTTTATTAAATGGGCTAAAAAAAAACACCCTAACCATAAGGCCAATATAAAAAATAATTGTTACATGTACAAGTTCGAAGGGGGTAAATGGTGGAACTTTGCCAGAATTTTAAGTACCCACTGAACAAAAAAAATCCCACTTTAAAATTGTGTTAAAAAATGAAGCAGTCTGTGTGGGAATTAAATTGGATAAGTTGGAAGCATTTGTCATTTTAAAAATATAATAAGCATTCTACAATGAGGTTAATTTAGTTATGTGCAGGACGGTTACATTCCAACAAAGGTGCTCCTCAAATACAATTTAACATGGTTAATTATATACTCTAACTGAAGTCATAACAGGCTGAGTTATGTAATCACAGCCAGACTTGAATGGGTCAAATCTTTTTCAATGAACAACCTTTATGCTGACCTGACTAAGGCAAAGTCAACTCATCCCCAGCAAGAAATTTTTAAGTAGAGCAGCAGCACTCTCGTTTTCTCTGCCAACATTCTATTTTTGTTTTGCCTAATTTGACATTGAATATTTTTCACCTAAATAATCTTACACCTGAGCTACTTTTTATTTTGAAAAATATTCAAAAATCTGTGCACTTTGACATTTCAGAGAATTGGTTGGATTAGCTCTGAACAAAGGCTGGCAGTATCCGAGCCTTGATTGGTATGTGCTTCTTAAAAAGGTTCCCCACCTGATTACATTTTTCCATTTCAAAGGGCGATCACCAACATATTTTATTCCAAAATTCCAATTTTAATTTCCGAATATAACCATTTTATGGCCAACCGGTAATTTGTGTATAACAATCTCCATTAACTATTTTCTGGTTTTTGCAAACAAACCATATTTTAGCCTGTAGCATCATAATGGAAAATATTTTGCCGCCCAGTATGCAGAAAAATACAAGGTTTCTAGTAGTACCAAAATCTCAGGCTTGATGGCGTGAAAAGTGGGGTCGAGGCCGAGGATTGGGTAGTACCTGTTCAATTCATTGGCACATTTTAAATCTGTTCTTATGACTTGTAAAAAGGTAAAAGCAAGTCTCTGTAACCCTTAGTTCACCTTGACCCATTTCAAGATGTTGGCTTTTATTCACTGACTGGCCAAGTACAAAAGAAACCATATGTGGACACTTGCAAATGTTTACTTCAATAGCCAAATTGAACAGATATGGAAAGCATCCAGTATCTTTAGTGCCATCACAGGGTTATAGCTAGGCTACTCTAAGTGCCCATTGTAAATCTACATATTTTACACACCTTAGGGCAACAAAATGGACAAATGGTTTGGTCCAATAGTTATGTGATTTAATTTGAATTGCGACTGAAGTAACAGTGATGGCGGCAAACCTTCCTCTAATAAAATCCTTGGTGCTGGGTCGGTGGAAGACAGCAAGTGCTGGTCATGGCCGACCGCTGCGACATTGTAGCTATATACTGTGTGACATCATACGATGTACGTTATAGCAAGGAATCCATTGTGTGTGCCTGAAGGAAAAATTGCCGATGATGTACAAACTACAAGCTTAAGCTGAAATGCGCAACAGATGGAAATTGTTAGTGTCAATTGCATGTTCAGCAGTGTGCAAAGAAAATAAGATTCGCTACAGAGTAAATTTTTTTGCAAATCACTATCATGCAATAATGTTAAGCTGTGATGATACATTAATTTTTTTATAGAGTACTGAGATATCAAATATTGTTTCAGCAAAGAATGCTAAATTTGTTGCACTGTAATCTGTATTTTTAAATGTAATATAGTATAAAATCCTCTGGCAGAGGATTTCGCAAAACATGCATATAATGCATTTGCAGCAAAACTATAACTGTTGATATCCTTGAATCATTTTTGATCAATATTTCATATTAAACCACACCAAAAGTTAGGTAGCTGAATTGTCTACAAAATATCCATATACTCAACATTACCAATTATCTTACATTATCTGAAGATATCTCAACCTATTAGAGAATCTTGTAATATCCTTGCAAAGTGTACCCATGCCAATTCATGCAGCTTTGACTTGTAATAAAATATTTACTGAGCATTAGTTTTAACTCGTACCTAAGTACATGATCCATTTTGAAATTGACTGCCTAGTTCTCAAGGCATAGATTAAATCAAGAGGTTACCAACTGCTTTAGCTTTTGATAATGAGAGTGGGTTGGCAGACAGGAATTCCTTGATTTTTTCCTTGCCATTGGGGCATTCCCCAACTATGACAACACTAGTCTGTAGTCACCATGAAGTGTTTTCAGAATGATCTTTAGGCTCAATACTTGGCAAAAAATGAAGGAAAATACAAAATCTTGAAATTTTAAATAATATATTCAAATATACTCCTGTCCATATGTTACAGTTTAACTTATAGTGACAGCTTTGAAATGCACCCTTTAGAAAGCAACTTTGTCTTTGAAGCAAAAGATAGGGAATTCACCATTGGCTTAAGTAGTGTCTTTGATCGTCTACTTAAGATCAACCATCGATTTTTAATGGGAGCTTTGCAGCTTTTTTTCCAGTAAGCTACCATCAGCTTTGATGGCAAGGCATCACTATGGTGCCAGCTAAAGCCGATACCAAACCAGCAATGGCTTTAGTTGCAATTCTACTTTGAGATCAACATGGCTATTGGGGTGCATACTGATGAAATAGGCATGTGCATCTTCCCCGGTTGGCTGGGCATATTTCCATGGGAAATAATGTTAGTTACAACTGCAGTTTACCCAAGGGCAAGGGAAGATGCACAATACCATTTCAATATGGAACTTATTTTGGAGACTTTTCCTTGATTTTCCCATTTCAAAAGAAAATTATGCCTAACAATCATTGCAGATACTGCAAAAATACAAAAAAATTCAAATGCACTACTCTTGATAGATGGCCGTTATTGCAGATGCAGTTGCCACTAAAGTTCCAGCAAAGGACAGTTTACAAAAAGTTACCGTCAAAATCCCTTGGCAATCGCAAACGTGTGCATCTTTAAATGTATGCACCTTGTCTGCATGTAACTGAATGGTGTGCCGTTTTGATGGAAATACATAATTTGAAACGTACAAAAGGATTTTAACAGTGACTAACTTTAAAGTGGATCCATAAAAGCAAGGCCTAGTAAATTATTTGGTACATGGTAGTGATATGTGACCAATTGATGCATGATATTTGTAACCATGATGTAAATTTCACCACTAAAAGCTTCACTGATAATATGCACCACCTCAAAAACAAAATCATTTACCTGTATTACACATAATTTAATCAGTAAAAAACAAAGCTATTATCTTAACCCAAAACATTACATTTTACTGCTACTTTACAATCCTGTAACAAATCCCTGTAACTTATGTTGCAAGCTTTGTGAAATGCAGTAATCAAATTTACCATGAGTGAAGTTGCATGTTGCAAAGCTTTGCGAAGTGCACCATTGTAACTTCTGATTAATGTAACATGTTCTAAATGTTAGTCCAAATTTCAATATTTGTGCTTGAAGATAATTTTGTAAGCATTTCGTGTTATAAGTTTGAAAACAAGTTTCTTGGGGGTAATTTTAGGGTGCTGAATTCCAAACCTTGTTTGCCACACTGAATTGAGGTTTTGCAAAATACAAGGCAAGGGTCATAATTAAAAACTGCTCAGTCTCTCTAACAATGTCTGTCAATAGTTTTGCCATGTCCTAAGGACTTAACACTTACTGTGGCTCAAGTGATCGAGATCTCGATCAGAACATGTGGCAGGTTATTATACCAATGCTGGACTTTTTGTGCATTAGAGGTGTTAAAAATGAAGTTTGCTTCATCAATTGTAGTTTATAGTCCAGCAGTAGATCCATAGGACCTTGCATATGACTTTGCAAAAGAGCCTGTGCAAAATGATTTGATGGTTTCTAGGCAACATTGACCTGCTGATTCATAATCTCAATGCAACAACCCCAGGATGACCTTCAGCCTTTATCTGCCTGTACAAACTAAGGTTTAGATAGAGCAAATTATACCTTATCTTTTATCCTGATGTGATTTTATATATTGGTAAAGGTTTTAACACAACTTCAGCATTCAATATTGAACCCTGTATACACTCTACCCCCAGATTTTATACCTCCTAATTTAGTGTGCCAAACAAAATCTTGGAATTCAGCACCCTTAAATAACTTTACAACTTGTTTACCTACTTTCAAACATGTAATGCCTACAAAATTTGTTTGTGAAAATCCAGACCAGTCTATTTGCAAAATGCATCCATCATAAATTAACCATGTCCTGAAAGTAAACATTTTGTAAGCTTGGTGAAAGGTACCACAGATCCAATCATTGGTTCAGCCCTTCTGACTACATGGTTATTATGAATTAACTTGATTTACCCCTCTATTTGCTAAAACCCATTCAGTCAGTCACTCACAATTGGTGACAAGTAGTATTTCAAAACAGGAGTCATTGCGCATTACATGATTTAAGTGATTCCTAATGCATACTCATCAGTTTCAGTATATCAGCCAATATGTATATAATCAAACCACATGTAATAATACAAATACTTTTCATAGAAATTGAACCCAAACTTTGTGACACTACACTTACCTAGCTGTGCCACTATTGACATTTCCAGTATATATTCTACCATGAGTGTCTCTAATGTTTAGGTTCAACTTCCTGGCAGATATGGTCCAGTATATAATCAAGTAGCACTCCTGATGTTCTCTTGTTTTCAAGTGTAAAATGTACAGACATCAAGCCTCCATGGACATTTCCATTCTAACAATTGCAGTTATAAATCCCCAATTTTGTTAAGTTTGTAGAATAAGTTACAGAAACAATTCAGCAATGTGGACACGACACAACACAATTTCTGTTGCCTGCCCCTGGCTTAAGCCAGTAAGTCTTGCATGACCAAGTTTTGTCTTTTTTAAAGCTATACGTAGCAGTGTCCTTTTAAGGGAGGGAGGTGCTTCAAATGAACTGTGAGGGCCTGTAACAACCACCTTATTTAATTGGGCACACCAAGGAAGGAACTCTTCTTCATTGTCGACCATTGGAGCAGGGCCTTCATCTCTCCTTTTTCTTCCGCCACCACGACCTCCTCGACCTCTGCCTCCACTGCGACCTCCAAATCCCCCTCCACGACCGCTGCCAAAACCACACCGGCCACTTCATTCACGGCCACTCATTCACGACCACTGCCAACGCTCCACCTTCGCGACCACCACCTCCAGGACCATCACGACCACCACCTCCAGGACCATCACGACCACCACCTCCAGGACCACCTCGACCTCCTCTACCTCCACCGCGACGTCCTCCTCTACCCCCTCGGCCACCACCACCACCACCACGGTTCTGGTCAGGGTAGAAGTTAATATTGATGTCCAAAACGGTTTGCTTTGCATGTCTGTCCTTGGCTTGGTGTTCCAAATGCTGTACAAACAGAAAATGGAAATTTCTTCTAGTTACATACTCTAAGTGAGGCACAAAAAGATGCTTTGGTTCACATAGTGACAGTGCAAAAAGTAGCTTAGTGCAAACTTGAGGTTGTCTTTTACCAAGTGGGATTGTTGTTGATATTGGAGGTGTTATAATTAACAAGAAACAAGAGTAATCCTTGATTATCCTACTTCATCTGACCCAAGACCCTTACTTCCTGGCGAAGTGTTGAACTTCCACCCAAACTAAGTCCCATTCGATAAACAGGGCTGGAAAATGTCGACAATTACGATATCAGGCTGCAGGCAAGTTCAAAAGATAGATGTTTGGTTTTCTTTTGTTCTTGTTTGATAAATATACCTTCAAAATATTGTTGGTGGGTGTTTTACCACTGATCAAGTGCAAATTGAAATTTGTATCCTCAAAATATCTCCTGTCCCTTTAGGATTTTAGGGTTATGCAGGTGCTAAAGAGACAATGCCTAACTTTTCACACAAGCAAGATATGGAAAGTTAGGCATTGTTTTTTTATGCATCTGCACCTGCATAAACCTGAAATGTAAGGGTCGCAACTGTATTTCCAACTCGAGGGTGGACAATCAGAAGGACGTAACTCAGCACTGAAAGAAATATTAAATTTTTTTAATTCTGCTGTTCGTAATTAAAAATTGTTCTTTGTTTACTAAAGTTTATATGTTTGCTTACAGTACCATATATGAACTTTATGAGATGTTTACATTTTGAGTAATGAATATATTTGCTTAGTAGAAAATAATAAACATCACATTTCTCAAAAGCAGTATTACAGCAGAATTAAAGAAATTCTTTAATATTTCTTTCAGTGCTGAGTTACGTCCTTCTGATTGTCAACCCTCGAACTGTTTATTTTTAAGCGCAAGATTTGGATTAAGGTTCTATCACAAATGCGGATTAAAAAAGTATTTGGGATAAACATTTAAGATTTAGCATTTCTTCACCGCTATTGCTCTACTACAATTTGTATCAAATCCCAGGACAAAAGACTTGTTCATAACATCAAAGCGAAGCATCTGAGCCTTGAATTTTACTGGGGTAATGAGAAAAATATGAACTTTTCTTCCGATTCCTAAATTGCTATTTTGAGTAAAGTGGGGGACAAGGTTGTAGATCGGGTCACCCACCTTTAAAGATGCATTTCATGATTTCAGCACCTGTTTTATTCATAGATCACTAGATATCATTGAAAAAAGCTTATTCTCAAAATTTGAGCTGATCCCGATCCTGCGGTTTTGTGTTATCAGCAATTGCTTGTTTCCCATGGTCCCATAAGCTACTGTGCTGTAATTTCTGTCCGTTTATGGACAGAAAATACAAAACTGCAAATTTCTTACAGATGCGACCAAATTTGCACGTAAGATTGGGCACACATGGATTACTAAGGCTAACGGATCAGATGATATAAAAATCTCAACATTTTTTTATGTAAGTCGGGGGGGCTGTGGATCACAAAATGCCCCCTTTAAGATAGTTCATGTTCCAAATTAATTTGGTGGTGGGAACAGTTAGCCTTATATGGTGCTGCTCACAACTTGGCAGTGACCTTAATTATGCACATTTTTAACATTACTTGCCTTGTCCATGTCGTCCATTACTTGTTCTTTTTTCTTGAGCACGGTGGTTTTAGTCCACTGCGACTGGTCTTCTCCCTCACCAGCACGCCGTGTCTTGAATTCTGTGTGGTGTCGTTCCTTAGCTAGCATTTCCTTGTACTCATCCAGGGTCATCTCAGAGACCTCATCCTCCTTCTCGACTTCCACCTCTGGTTCGCCGCTGTCCGGGATGACCTCATCGGTTGCATTTTCTCTGTGATAGATTGTTACGACATTAGAAACCACATATTTTAGGTTATGGTATTAGAAACTACATTCAAACACTTAAAAGTGGGGCACTTGAATTTTATGTTTTGAAGGAAGTGCCAAAGAATAGGTCCAAATGTTCTTACAGTGATCAGAAAATACCTTTTTGTTTCTAGTATCTATAGAATAGTCACTGTTAAATCTTGTAGTAGTAAAACCAAATTTTTAAATCCGGTTTTGTCCCCACTAACAGGGATGGCTGGATTCACCTCGCATTCACAGCAATACTGCTGTTTAAGAATTTACTGGAGCATTGGTTTGGGAGTTATAGGGTAAAAATGGCTAAAATGGTAAAAAACATCAATTTATATTTGCACAGGGGTTAAAATCAGAAGTTGCTCCAATTTTGTTGAAAAATGAAAGTTGTTCATCTAGCTTAATGCGTCAAAATAAGGAATAGTTTGTACCACTGCAGTGTATAATTATGTTATGCGACAAAATAGGTCATAGGGCAACATAATCCAATAGGCGTTGACCTTTGACCCTTATCTCCGTAAGTAAACATTTAACATAATCAAAACTATACTTTTTGGGAGTCCTCTTACTGTAATAATTTGCAAGTATTTAAAATATAATCAGATTAACTTAATGTTGACCCCTGTACAAATTGAGGTTGACTTTTTTACCATTTTAGTAATTTTTACCCTATAACTCCAAAACCAATGGTCGTAGATGGTATACAAATATATACTGACATGAGTGATTAAAACTATGGTCCCGAGGTGACTACATTAGTGCTATTTTGCTGAGGGGCTATGCCCCTCAGCAAAATAGCACTAACGTAGTCACCTCGGGAACATAGTTTTAAGCCAGAGACTCGAATAGAGTAAGTATATATTTGTTTTATATACTTCATTAATAAATTTCCAGTCAACAATGAACAAAAAAATAATTTTTGCATTTTCATTCCATAAATTTCATGTCAAACGATGTATCACTGAATGAATGTGGTAGTCCAAATGCAATCCACTACGCGCAAATGCGGACGAACTACGCGATCGCAGTAGGTTACGCGAATTAAGCGCCGTAAATAGTACCTCTGAGCCGTAAATTATAGTACTTCTGAAAAATGAACTATTTACGGGTGGGCGTGGCTTAGGGGTACTATTTATGGATGGTGCCGATTTCTCGCCGCATAGTTGAACTATTTTTAATCATGTGATAGAGTTTCAACCAATAAACAATCTTAAATTTAATAATGAAGTATATAATACAAACTATACATTTTTGGAATCCTTATGATTAGATGGACAATATGGCATACATTTCAACATAGTTGGAGCATTTTAACAGTTGACCCCTGTGTAAACTTAAATTGAGAGTACTACCTACCTAGCATTGATGTAGAAGGTCCATACTACCTACCAAAGGTGTCGAACCTTTTCTGTAGTGGGAGGTAAAGGAACTCCTTAAATAAGACCCCTGTAGTGGGAGGTAAAGGAACTCCTTAAATAAGACCCCTATGATATTCAGCTCCTGCTCTAGTATGTGGACCTATAGTTTTTTGGGGGGTGCAGTTTTGAAGCAATTCCTTGGAAATTATTTTGTGGGAGTTGACGCACCTCAGAATGAGATTAAATTACAGAATTTCTTAATTAAAAAGAGCACCGATGTTCAAGTTTTGGAGTTAAGATTTATTATTTTGTAAACTTGAGGCCAAGCTAGTATTATTTTATCAATCTTAAAGAAGTGAACATATATCCTACCACAACATATTTTTTTGAAAATGTAAAAAATTTAAATTTTGGTTATTTTGTTTGGACCATAAAAATGGTGGGGCCCAAAAGACTTGAGAGCAAGGGCCCAAATGGCCCGTGGTATTTTATGCTTATTGTAAACACTGCCAGCCTGCTTACACCATGTTTAATATGGAATTGGGGGAAATACAGTGTCCTGAGGGGATAACTATTTAACTGGTATTGTTCTTGAATCAGTATAGCTGTAACCATCAAACTTACTACCAGCACAAATCAGACATTTGAAAGGTTTCATTGTCAAAATCATAATTATGAAGCCATTCAATGTCAACTAACCATTGTCTTTAATGCCCAATGTTATACTGTCATTCCTATACCTGAAACAATGTAAATTGTTTGACTACCTTATTTTCAAAATAGATTTTTAAAAAGGTTTTTAAAATTTCATTCACAATTTTTTTTTTTTTTTTTTTTATGGTATACAAATATATACTGACATGAGAGTCTTATTAAAACTATGGTCCCGAGGTGACTACATTAGTGCTATTTTGCTGAGGGGCGCAGCCCCGAAGCAAAATAGCACTAACGTAGTCACCTCGGGAACATAGTTTTAAGCCAGAGACTCGAATAGAGTAAGTATATATTTGTTTTATATACTTCATTAATAAATTTCCAGTCAACAATGAACAAAAAAATAATTTTTGAATTTTCATTCCATAAATTTCATGTCAAACGATGTATCACAGGGGTAGAATTTCGTTGCAGACTGCGAGAATCAGTCTTGATTCTCAAAAATTAATTTCGCAGGAATCATCTAATTCACTACTGTGTTAAGTTCTAAAGTTTACGAGAATCAATGTCGATTCACGCAAATTAGTTTACAAGAATCTTTGCGAGAATCGATTCTCGCCGAAATTCTAGCCCTGTATCACTGAATGAATGTGGTAGTCCAAATGCAATCCACTACGCGCAAATGCGGACGAACTACGCGATCGCAGTAGGTTACGCGAATTAAGCGCCGTAAATAGTACCTCCGAGCCGTAAATTATAGTACTTCTGAAAAATGAACTATTTACGGGTGGGCGTGGCTTAGGGGTACTATTTATGGATGGTGCCGATTTCTCGCCGCATAGTTGAACTATTTTTAATCATGTGATAGAGTTTCAACCAATAAACAATCTTTAATTTAATAATGAAGTATATAATACAAACTGTACATTTTTGGAATCCTTATGATTAGATGGACAATATGGCATACATTTCAACATAGTTGGAGCATTTTAACAGTACTTGCCTTGTCAATGTCTCCATTATATTTGTTCTTTTTTCTTGAGCACGGTGGTTTTAGTCCACTGACGACTGCTTATCCCATCACAGCAAGCCGTCTTTGTCTTGAATTCTGTGTCGGTTGCTGTTCCTTAGCTAGCATGTCCTTGTACTTCATTCCAGGGTATTCAGAGGACTTCATCCTCATTCGCGATTCCTCACCTCTGGTTCGCCGCGGTCCGGATCGGATGACATCCTCGGTTGCATTTTCTTGTGATAGATTGTTACGAAATTAGAAACCACATATTTTAGGTTATGGGATTAGAAACTACATCCAAAACTTAAAAGTGGGCAACTTGAATTTTATTTTGAAGGAAGTGCCAAGAATAGGTCCAAATTTCTTACAGTGATCAGAAATACCTTTTTGTTTCTAGTATCTAAGAATATCACTGTAAATTTGTAGTAGTAAAACCAAATTTTAAATCTGGTTTTTGTCCCCCACTAACAGGGATGGTGGAGCAGTCCTACACATTCAAAGCAATATGTGATGTGAGATTTTATGGAGCATTGGTTTTGGGAGTTATAGGGTAAAAATGGCTTATCCAAAATGGTAAAAACATCAATTTAGATTTGAACAGGGGTTAAATTCAGAAGTTGCTCCAATTTTGTGAAAAAGAAGTTGTTCATCCTAGCTTAATGCGTCAAACTAAGGAATCGTTGTACCACGCAGTGTATAATTATGTTATGCGGACCAAAATAGGTCATAGGGACACATAATCCAATAGGCGTTGACCTTTGGACCCTTATCTACGTAAGTAAACATTTAACATAATCAAAACTTACTTTTTGGGAGTTCTCATACTCAGGTAATAAATTGGCAAGTATAAACACCTTAATGCACCACAAAGAGCAATGTTAATACGACCACTGTATTGATCGCGATTCTCGATCACTTGAGCACAGTAAGTGTAAAATTAAATATATCAGATTACTTTTATGTTGACCCCCCCTGTACAATGAGTGACTTTTACCATTTAGTAATTTTTACCCTATACTCAAAAACCAATGGTGTAGAGGGTTATACATATATACTGACATGAGAGTCTTATTAAAACTATGGTCCGAGGTGACTACATTAGTGCTTATTTTTGATGAGGGGCGCAGCCCGAGCAAAATAGCACTAACGTAGTCACCTCGGGAAAATAGTTTTAGCCAGAGAACTCAATAGAGTAAGTATATATTTGTTTGATATACTTCATTAATAAATTCTCCAGTCAACAATGAACAAAAAAATTAATTTTTGAATTTTTCCTTCCATAAATATGTCAAACAATTGATAACAGGAGTAGACATTTCGTTGCGACTGCGAGATCAGTCTTGATTCTCAAAAATGAAGTTTGCAGGAATCATCTAATTCACTACTGTGTTTAAGTTCTAAAGTTTAAGAGATCAAGTCGATTCACGCAAATAGTTTACAAGACTCTTGCGGGAGAATCGATTCTCGGATGCTCGCCGAAATTCTATAGCCCTGTTGATCACTGAAGGATGTGGTAGTCCAAATTCAATCCACTACGCGCAAACGCAGACGCGCTACGCGATTGCAGTAAGTTACGCGAATAAAGAGCCGTAAATGAGGGTACTCGAGCCGTAAATTTTAGTACTTCTGAAAATGAAATATTTAGGTGTGGGCGTGCCTTAGGGGTACTTTTATGGATTGTGCCGGTTTCTCGCAGCCAAGTTGAACAGTTTTTAATCATGTGATAGTTTTCAAACCAATAAACAATCTTAATTTAATAATGAAGTATATAATACAAACTGTACCTTTATGGAATCATTTGATAAGATGGACAATATGGCATACATTTCAACATAGTTGGGCATTTTACCACGTTGAACCTGTGTAGTGTAAACTAAATTGAGAGTACTACCTACCTTGATATTGTAGAAGGTCCATAACTACACAAAGGTGTGTTCGAAAAAAAACAAAAAAACCTTTCTGTAGTGAGGAGGTGGTAAAGGAACTCATTAAAAAGACCCTATGAGATTTCAGCTCCTGCTATAGTAGTGTGGACCTATAGTTTTTGGGGGGGTGCAGTTTTGACGCAAATTCATTGCGAAATTATTTTGTGGGAGTTGACGCACCTCAGAATGAGATTAAATTACAGAAATTTCTTAATTAAAAAGAGCACCAAGTGTTCAAGTTTTGGAGTAGATTTATTCATTTTTAACTTGAGGCCAAGCTAGTATTATTTTATCAATCTTAACGAAGTGAAACATATATCCTACACAAAAACATATTTTATGTAAAATGTAACAAAATTTAAATTTGGGTTATTTGTTTGGACCATAAAAATGGTGGGGCCCAAAGATTGAGACAAGGGCCCAACTGGCCCATGGTATTTTATGCTTATTGTAAACACTGCGCCTGTACACACCATGTTTAATATGGACTTGGGGGAAATACAGGGTCCTGAGGGGTAATAACTATTTAACTGGTATTGTTCTTGAATCAGTATAGCTGTAACCATCAAACTTTACGCACAAATCAGACATTGAAAGGTTTCAATGTCAAATCATAATTATGAAGCCATTCAATGTCAAACTAAACATTGTCTTTAATGCCCAATGTTTTATACTGTCATCCTCTACACTGAAACAATGTAAATTGTTTTGACCACCTTATTTTCAAAATAGATTTTAAAAAGGTTTTTAAAAATTTCCCCATTCACAAGTCTTATTAGAAGCAGAAAGAAGTCAATGAATGTAGAGAGTTTCATATCAATAAATGTAAAAAATCCAATTTGGTGGTAAAAGGGGAACTAATTTGTCCTTAAGTACTGTGTCACCCGTTATTTATAGTGTTTCAAATCATCAATTCAATCATTTAATTAAATCGTTTGACAATTAAACAAACAAACAAGTTACAGTGGTCCCCAAATAGGTCAACAGATTTTGTCGGGTTAAGAGCCTGATTCGTCACTGCACTAAAAAGCTACACCTAATTTTACTGTAATTGACCCTTTTTAAAAAGACCCATGACCTCCCCAATCTGCTGGTTAAAAAAAATAACAGTCGGGTCTCGAACCGCTAAATCCCCCGGCGGGAGCGGTTTACAAATTAACTCATTAATATGCAAATTAGGTACCTAATTAGCATATGCCCGCCCTAAATCTAATCAGAATGAAGGGCATGGCAGTCCGATCCACCCACCAAGTTTAAAATCACCATAACCCTTATGGGTCTATGTTATCGCGTTTTCACAAGATTGTTGGACGCCGTCGCCGCCTTGACTGATAGCATATCCCCTTCTGCTTTTCAAGCCAGGGGGAAAACAGTGGAGAATTTGGGAAGCTCCTTCAGGGAAAAAGCAAACACCTTGGGGAGGGAAATCTGAGTTGACGAAAATTTGATAAGGAAACTTGCATAATTAAACCTGATGACTAGTGGGAATCTTAATCAAAATAAAACTACCTTCAATGGAAAACATTTTCGGAGCCAGCCATGTGTGTCTTAACTTAGACACCCTATTTCAAAAATAAAAACATACCACAAATATGAAACCTCCTGCATCACTGCAATAAAAAGCTTATTTTAACGTTAGGTGTATACCCACATGTATGCATAACATGACCCTAAGTGACTTCTAAATGACCTTTGACCTCCACATCTGTGCAACATATGCCCCTTGTTCCAATTCTTAACCATAGCAAGTATGAATTTATTCTGTCACTGCCATTTTACAAAATTCGCATTTCCCAGAGGTTGGCCCTAAAAAATTCTGATTCAGCACCCTTTAAAAAATTTTTGGCATGAATCTATTGGCACTGTAAATATAATGAAAATGCCCTAAATAAGGATGTACCCAATGTTTATGGTCATTGGAAGTATTCCTTGCTCAGAACACCTTTTTCATGCTTAATTTATCTAGTGTAACAATTTAAACCGCCATGATTCTTCTTTAAACTATCTTTCTGCCACAAGCCATGAAATTCACTCATATCCTTTGCATGCTCACCGAAGTTCTCAAGGATGAGGCTTGTGGCAACGGCTGCTGTCACGATTTATTTTCACTGGCTTCTTTCGGTATGGTGTGCGGCGTTGTAAATAGCACAGGAATAAAGATGGCGACCTCCGTGATTACTGTACTGTTGTGTATATTTGTTGGAATTTCACGAAGAATACTCCAATGACCTGAAACCATCTATATCCCCCTTTCTCACGTCTTGGGCATTATGTCATAACCTTGACTCAGCTTTACACACGAATCAAAATTGCGTTTTCGTGCGCACATGTAAAAACGCCGTCACTTTAACGCCATGTGCCATGGTTTACGTGTGGCCAACAAATCTCATGCTGATGTCGCTGCACAGAGGTAGGGAAATGGAGTATAGTGCATTATTTAGGGATATTTCATTATTTATGTGCCAATAGATTCCCTTGAACTGTAGAAAAATATCTTCAAACCACCTTCCCCACACTTTGAGAATGGGATTCTCATTAAAACCACACTAATACCAAATGTTTGACACAGAGACACTGACACACGCACTCCCGAATCATGCTGCCATGTCTTTCCAAATAAAATCAAACCTTAATAAGCCTTTTGAAATTTGAAAAAAAAATTGGTGTCAAGGCCAAGTAAAAAGAACAAGGGTAATAAAAATACAAGTACATTAATACATGTGGTGACTAACAAAAACTTCCACTAAAATCTACTTTTGAAGTTGTTTGAAATTAATGGTGAGAGACCAGAGTTACATGATGCATAATTAAGATGGGCCCCACAATTGTGGTTTAACATGTTTTATGTGAAAATTGGCAATTGCGTTCAGTAATATTGCATATACGCTCTCAAAGTATATAGCACATGACCTTCTTTTCTATAGAACTCATAGACGAATCGGTCAAGTCTGTAAAGTGGAATAATGAATGTTTCTTCAAAATATTTGAAAATATGCAAATGAGCTCATTAATATTCATCTGTCAAAACAGTTTATTGCACATGACCTCATGTTCTATCACTGTGCCCTAGTTAGAAGTTCATTGACTAATCAGTTTAGTCGTAGAGTGGAATTATTTTGTTGGCCAGGCAGACATCCATCTGCATGATCCCAAAGGCCCTCCACAACCATGTCCACAACATGGTTGTGGAGGTCCAAAACCGATTCACTTACAGGAAGATGCAGCTGTAATGGGGTTCAAATTTATTAAAGCAATATTAGCACATTTTTTTGAAGGGCGCCCCCAGTTTTTCAAAAATTTGAGATTTTGACACGGTTGTATTGGGACCTGCTAGTAAACTATACTTGTGAAAGGTTAAGCTTGAAAATGTCTATGTGTCACAAACGAAGGAATTTTGTACTAGAATAATTATTATCGGGGATCCCCGCTAATAATTCACCTGCTGCTGGAAACGGCCTTCCAATGTGAAATAGCCGGAAATAGCACCATGTACATGTCTACGCTCATCATTGTTGTTTTAATAGTTCGGGCAAGTCAAGTTAGAGATTAATTTTCTCGAGGTGGCACATTTCATCATGGACTTACCATAAACGTATCATTTCCAGCTCTGCCTTAAGTCCAATCTGGGATCCCAATTCTAATTAACAAATCGCTTCTTTTTGTGACAAATACGGCCCTTTTTTCGCATTCTCGTTCGCATGTATATTTTCCTAGACACTTACTACCGTAATGTGGCAAAAATATCCCATTTTGAAAATTGGGGCGCGCTCTTCAAAAATGTGCCAATATTGCTTTAAGTGACCGCAAATAATGTGTGTGTAGATATGGAATTTAGTATTTTGAAGGTGGGATGAATTTTCGGCTTCAAGAACTCGCGTTACAATACCCCATCAGCTTGGACTTACTTGGACACAGGTTCAGTTTTCGCATATCTTGATCAGGTTTTTTCTGGAGTCCATTGGGTAGCTTCTAATTCTTCACTAACATTAGATGTGTCAAGGTCCCTGTAGGAAGACAACATTGCCTAGAAAACAATCTTTTATCACTATCAAAATTTCAATATGTTTGCATGCCTATTTTTTATTTGGATACCTTATCAAATTAGATTAGCACTGATAACCACATTTTCCAACATGAGGCAGGCTTCCAATGCTCCCAACTGCATGTTTCAACACTTTATAACTGGGCAATTCCATGTTTTACATTTTGACAAAAATTGGCCTAGTCAATAAGACTGCAACTGAAAAAGGTAACTGCAATTCCTATTCTCTACATATACTTAGAACTAATTTTTATCAAATTCAAAAAACTTTATGTTGTGCGTACAATAATATATTTTAATGAAGAAAATCCGTAACCTCGCTTACACATCAAAAAAGACAGCTAAATCTTTGGTTTTTACAAGTATCCTTCATCCTACTCAAAGGCAGAACTAAGTACAGAAGTGAACAGTAACAATTATCATTGTTCTCTGGTAATACTGCAGAATCAAATATTACCTGCAATTGAAGCAACAATTTTTTAGATCACCATTTAGTGTGTACCTCACTAGACCGTTTTACACAACTCGCATTACACTTTTGACCTTGCATTGTTTGGGCCTAGCTTGGTCTTTTCATTTGTGGTATTTGGATACCTATGCTTGTTACGACATGCTGAAATCCGATTTTTTCTTTTTTGAGTTTATCGATCATCAAGAGTGTGCCTTTAATAGCATTATCCAGGCTTCCATTTATGAAAATAAGGTAGCATTGCATATATTGGTTTGTCAAATATGGTTGGACTTTTACACTTGTCCACAAATTGTTTGGTTGAAAATATTTCAGAATTAATAATAACCAGTTTTTATATAGCAACCCCCCCCCCCATACACAGCTCAAAGCACAAAACAAAAATCCTGGTCTGTGTTACATGATGATTTAAACCTGCTCTACCAACGCAATACCAACGTCTAATCACTTACTTGACCTGGCTAATGTTTACCCCAAGTTTTGCGATCCTCACTTCTCGTTTATCTTGTGGCTTGAATGAGCTGCTGAGACAGAAAAACACATTAGACCACTGTAGCAGTCTGTTCCAAAAATGATATGCCTGTGGACATTCCATGGTTTATGGAACACCACACATACCACAGATGCCAGGGCCTCCAGTGCCAGTAGTACTTCAGTAACCCATGATCATACCATGTGTATGAGTAAACATGGCAACTGTCCAGTTTTGGTATACTGTATTCTATGAAATGGGTGACAAGTACTCCACATTTCAATCTGTTTTGAATCAGAGGGCATTTTGAACCAATCCCATAATGCCATTGCAATGTGCCTATATTGCACTTACAAAACACATCTTAGTACTTAGGGATAGTTTATGAACACAAGACTTTCTGATCAGGGTAAAAATTACCTAAGTACTCATGCTTTTGTGACTAAAATGAGTGTAAACATTGGGGTTTTTTATGTGTTAAGAATAGGACTTTTGTGGATCACATGACCTTATTGGCCATTTACCAAACTGGATAATTGTGGGATTGGCTCAACACCCGCTGGTCAGTGAATCACATGGTTGTTTTATGGCAGTGCACCCAGTTTCTTTAAAACTCCTCAAAAAGAAAATCCACAGCCCACCGACCAAGAATTTTGTTTAAATGTGAAAAATAATAATCCGGAGCAACACACAATGGGTCATTCCCCTGCCAAAACAACCAAAACACCAAGGTGGGGAACCCACCCTCTCATATTTTTTTTGAAATTGCAGTCAAAGTACATTTTATGTTCTGGGCGACAGAGAGGTCAAAAGGAAAAATTCAATTCCAATTCCTTTTGAAGGTTAATGTGCTCTAACTTTTTCGAACTGGACTATAAAATTTGTGATTCATATTACAAAAACTTTTACTATGCTATTTATATAATATTATTTTGACCGGCCACTTGTTGCCATCAATAACACAGCAAGAAATTTCTTGCCAAATCCCTAGTAAAAATAGGCCCTCAATAGTTCTATGGTGCAAAAGGACTTAAATGGGACCAAACATAGAGGCGCTTATTTTGGCGCGTACAACCTGATATGAGTTTCTAAAGCATTGAAAAAATATTAGATACACTATAACAATCACTGTGATAGTAAGTTAAAAATTGTTTGTATTTTTTGAAGTTTTTTATTTTTTAATGTTGGTATTTATATCAAGCAAAATTAAGCTCATTTTGGGTTTAAAAGTTGCTGAATTCATAAACCTTTCACTATAAGTAATTTTTGGGATTTTTTTTTTCATCACTACAGACCACTTTAGAATTGTGATCAGTATCATCCACAACATGTCCCAAACAATTCCTAAGACATGTTAGGTGATCCATTTTTTTTCAAAATTTTCCATAGTACTTATCCAATTGGCACTTTTCTGGTAAAGGTTTCTGAATTCTGCAACTTTTAAACCAAATGGGCCAACTTTGCATCATCTGTTTTTTCACTGAAGACATCAAAAATACAAAACAAAAGTTTTGTTTCTTATATCACAATGATTGTTATAGTGTTCTAATATTTTTTCAATGCTAGAACTTCATATCAGGTGTACGCGTCAAAATAAGCGCCCTCTATGTTTGGTCCAGTTTAGTCCATGTTCCGCACCATGGCACTCTTTGAGGCCATTTTTTCCTAGGGATAGAAAAAAATTTACTTGCTTTGTTAGGTGAGCAACAAGTGGCCAACTACGGATTATATAAATAGCATAATAAATTTTTTTAATACTGCCATCACAATTTTAATAGTCCGAGTCCGTAAAAAACTTTGAGATCCCATAACTTCAAAACGGAATGATGTGAAATTTTTCCCTTTTGACCTCCGCTTAGCCCCATGAAATGTACCTTTGACTGCAATTTCAACAAAATCCGAGCAGGGGTGGGTTTCCACACCTTGGTGTTTTTGCATGAATGACCCACATACTTTTTAGACACAAGGTAAAAATCCAAAATTTCTGTTTACCAACGAGTTATCAAATTAAAAAATCTTAATTAGTCCTAATTAAAGGCTTTATATGTACCACAAATACCACACTAAGTCTTACTGGCCACATGAAATATTACAAAGTTAACTCAAATTCAAATGTTAATGTGGTAAGGCCTAAAAAAAAAATTTTTTGATTGCTTACAGCCAGAATACACACACAGCGGTTCTCGAACCAACAATTCCTCGCCTGCTTCGCACTTAATTGTAATCAAAAACATCACACCAGAGTGCAACTGTGCCTAGTCCAGGGTGTCCCCAAAAAAGTTGTCAACATAAAACTCCAATTTTCTTGAACTAGTGTGTACAGTCCCACATTGCATTTGAACACCACCGCTAGGGGTCACAACATTTTTCCGTTGTGGAGATATGAATCTTGAAAAGTCCCCCACATAAGCACAAGTAAGAGTGTTTTAGGAGTAGCACCCCCGGGTTTTGCCATTTATATAGTATTCTAACTTCTCACTCTTTCATTTGATAGCACCATAGAGGTCACACATCTTCCGTTTGGGAGATTAATCTTGAAATGTCCCCAACATAACAATAATCAATATATGGTTAGGAGTAGCACCCCCGGTTTGCATTTATAGTATTCTTATTTCCTGCGCTTTTCATTTGACACCACCCCAGGTCCAACAACATTTTCCTTGTACACACAGAAGATATATTCTCATGAAAGGTCTGCAAAATCCCTAAAATCAACTAATTTTAGTAAAATAGAAATTTTTCATTTGGCAACACTATTTTTGAAAAATCCATGTGACCACATTTTAAATTTGAGTCGCCTACGGGGTCCAGAAAGTGGTGAAATGCACAATGTTGCGTATGTTCACATTTTCTCAAGAATGTACACAGGCTGGCAACCCCAAAGAACTGACTAGAAGTAAGAAAAACCATTTCATGAAAACATTGAGCACGATTAGCTACATTATTGATGTTAATACCTTTGTTTGGGGGTACTCCCCCTTTGATAGTCTTTTTTGTACACCTGTTTTGTAACACCACCAATCACACACAGCCATAACGGCCAAATAACACATGCTGACATAATTTATTTTAGGTAACAAACTCCTGAATCAATTCTTTTTGAAGTTGTATATTTCACACGACCATTGACAACCTGATAAAATTTGGTTGAAATGACCAAGCATTTAGCATTAGTTACAATTTTTAAACTAAGTCCAAAGAATTGCCCCTTAGTAGGCCCGAATGCATTTGACCACAATTATTATTCACACAAAAAGATTTACCATAGTATTAGTCCTCATGTCGCTAAGGAATTTTGCATATCCAATGTACCATTTAAGCGATACAGCAATTACGCATCGTTTTAAATTAATCAATTGCGTCAAACCATGCCCCTTTAATTGATCCACTGCACTTTGACGGCAATTACGATTCATACAAAAGATTACGCATAGAAGTCTCATGTATCGAAGGTATTTTCATTCCAATGACCATTTCAGTGATACATGCAATTATGCAATTTAATTAGATCAATTGTGTAATCAAAAATGCCCCTTTAATCGGCCCACATGCACTTTGACCCAATTATGATTCACCAAAAGATGCATGGCTCGGTATTCTTCATGCAGCGAAGATTTTGCCTCTCCGATTTCCGGTTTCAAGATACAGTAATTTACGCATTTAATTAGTCATTTGCATACCTACGCCCGCTTGTAATCACACAACGCTCAAATTGGAAAAAAGATGGCACCATTATAGACTTTCATGCAGTGAAGGAATTTTCCGTATCCAATGTACCGTTCAAAATTATAGCAATTACGCTGTTTTTTTGCATATTATCGCGTCATTTGCATACTTGATTTGCCCGAAATAACGCCGAAATCTCTCAGTTCGATAACTCTCCAGCCCCCCCCTTCCCCCAAGTTACTCATCATTACGTCGGCTTACGGACTCCAGAAAACTTTGTACACAGCCTTGCGGGAAAATTTTCGTTAATTAGGCAACTGAGATACTTAATGAGCATATTTTACGCCCAAAATCTAATCCGGTCGAGAACTCGTGGACCCGCGTTCTTTCCCCCAGTTTTACTCCATCATAGGCCCTTACGCACTCCAGATAAACGTACACAACCCGTGAACACTGGACGTCCAAGCAGACAGACAGCATGAACCAAACAGACAGAACAGACAGCATGCAGACAGATCGCGTTCGTCGCAGACAACAGAAACAGACAGAAAAGTGGATTACTAAGTCTCTGCCGAACAAAGTTCAGGCGAGACAAAAAAATAGGGTAGGTAGGTTCGGATTTTTTTTTTTTTTTTAATGTTTCACATACCAGAATACAAAATATATGACACAATACAAAAACAAATGGACATCTTCACTTTTTCTGTAACACATTCTTTTTATTTGCATTGTGGAAATCCGATCTTTAGAGTACCGAAGTATGCCTGTCATTAATTCCTGTTTTTGCATTTCACTTTTCATGACCATAAAAAATAAAATATTTAGGTCGTGCGTAAAATAGTCGTCGGGTTAACGCAATCAAACAATTTTTTTTTAGGCCTAATTGTGAGTATATGATAGTCTCAATAGCGGCTGTGGGTATATTGGTAAAGCATGCTCACAAAATGTGCCTGCCTAATTGTTATGTTATAAATGTTTAATTGTACCCAATCAATTACTACATGTTTGTTTTTTCACTTCATAATTTAATTAAAAGAGACATTGAGATTTCCAGAAAGCTCCCCCAATGTTTTTCTCAAACCTAGGTTTTTTACATTTGGAATGCTTACCATGTAATTAGATCACACCTGAAAGTGAATAGCCGAATACGCCGTCTAAGTAATAAGATGACTTTAGTAGTTTCAAAAAGAAAATGTCGTGGAAGACAGAAAAGTCCAAGCATGGTTTTCTATCAAGGGTGTTTTTGAATCAATCCAACAGCCCTTACATTCGTCGGGTCTGCGAGAACCTATTCAGGTTCTCCAAAAGGACCTTTGCGAGAACCTTGAGACCTTCAAGTTCTCCTTTTTTTTTAGGTTCTTCATAGGAGTTTATTTGCGAGAACCTAACATTGCGAGAAACTAACAAAAACCATTCTCAAGTTATATTGAAATAAAGAAATGGGCGTACCGTACTAGTCTTAAATAACATTAAAAGGAACTCATTCCGCGATACCCCTGGATAGGATGTATTTAATTCTTCCCAAAAAATTCATTGAATTTATCGGGAACATATCAAATTGGGATTTTTTTAAAAATATTAAAAAAAAA